>PQFF01000258.1:158220-175568 GCA_003547095.1 Diversispora epigaea | reverse complement strand
CTTCACCGGTTCTCTTGGACTTTTTTAATAGCAAGCTGTATATCATAAATAATTGATATCCTTTTTGATATGAAATTGGATAATTGAATGTGTTCTAGATATATAAAAAATAATATACTTTGATATGGAAATGTGGCTAAAAAAATAAATCACGCCACATACTTGAGGCGAAAAAAATAAATCATGCCACATACTTGGAGTGATATAGCTAGTGGCTTTCCTGTGTGGCCAAAAGCTTGAATTGATATGCAAAAAATTGATATGCTTGATGATGTTTTTGGGACGTGAATATAGCAAATTGACTAGAGCTGGGCCAGAAGTCCCATTTTTGCCCTACTTTTCTTGTATAAAATTAGATATACTTTAAAGTTTAGTTATTGTTTAATATGCTTATTGTATTAGATAATCTCTTTATTATTAATTAATAAATAAATAAAATTAAACATTAAATCTTCGATTCAATGGTATTATTGAAATATAATTATTCTTATTCTTATTCCCCGTCCGATAATTTATCTTAATGGCTCGACCATATATTCTATGCACTGCAATAATTGAATCTTGACCTTCCTCATAGTATTTTCCATTCCACAACTCAGTATTGGATACTTCAGGCTCCATAAATTTATGTTTAAATCGTATACTAGAGGAAGGCGCATTTTTATACCATTTGACATATGTTAGAAGATATGTTTTGGGTCCTTTTGGAAGTGTTAGAGTATGTTCGAAGTAATATTGTACCTCCCCAGGATAAATATCACTTGTTCCATCTCTATATGCTTTCCACTTCGCTAATATAATTGCATTATTTTCATGTCGTCCAGTGATCTTGGACCCAAATATTTCATTACCTATTATTAATCGTGCATGTTGGTTCATAGTTATTTTTATACATACGTTCACATCTTTCTTTTTTCTATTATATAATATTACATACCATTCGCATAATATTTTTTGAACCTCTTTAGGAATACTTACCTTTTCATGTGAAGGTGTTAGTATACGTCCTGGTATATATTCAGTGCCATAGATTTTATTGGACGTGTCATGTCTCAGGGAGATGAAATACTGTAACTCTTCTCTATCAAATTCATTAGTTACAGCTAAGCTGCCAGCAACTTTCTTTGGTGCGAGAAATTTAAGAGAATTCTCCAAGAGACCAGATGTCCATTGACATGAAAGGTGATAATCTACAAGCGAATTTTTAAAAACAATTCGCATAAGTTTGGGTTCGATCTGCCGATTACTATTAGGATATGAACCTATGAAAAGATTTGTGTTAAAATTTTATTTATTATAATTTTGTACACCCGATATGTGTAGCTTACCTATGTATCCATTTAATCGCTCGTACGAGAATAACCAAAAACTATAAACAGAGCCATAATTCCATATGCATTTAGGAATATGCATTGATAAATGGATATTACTTGTAATAAATTCAGGCCCATAGGTTCTTTCTATATTTATTGACATATCCCTTAATCTTTCTTGGACTTCTTATAGATCATCTTCAGTAACAAATCTAGTAACCAATAAGTTACACGCCCGAACAAAATGTCCCAATATCTTTCTATCATTATCATCTAACATGTCCCATAAAATTGTTGTTGCATATATCATGATAAAGGTCTTCCATTGGTCAGCAGTAAGCTTTGGAAATTCTTCTCCAATAGCAATTTTTGGAAGGATTCGACTAATATCAGATGGAAGTTGAACGTTATCCATCCTCTTTTGTGCTGTACGAAGTTGCTCAGAATTTAGCTTATTTTCTTTAATAAATATGGATTGAATAATCCATTTTGCAATCCCAAGGAACAAACAATGCATTGAATCCACTACTGCAAATCTGATCGGATCCATGTAAGGGAGACGAAGCAATTCAGACTATCGCACTCCGTTTATTTTAAAATGAGCTTCTCTTGTTCCTCTGGTGTCACATTTAAGCCATTCTTAAGCATATTGTCTATGTTTTTAAGGGTCTGCAGATTCTGTAATCCATTGTTCATAATCATGCATACCACCATAATGAGTTTTTTTGAACTTCTCACTATATCAGCTTCTTTTCGGGCACCTGTGACATTTCATTACGGCAGATCCATGCCCAAATAACTTTCGTGTAGCTGGAATATTGGAAGAACCTACTAATATTGCAACTCTTATATCGAGCCCATCTTTATTTTCATATATTTTGGGAACTCTCCATCCCTCTCATAATTCCTTAAGTTCATCAACTATTGGGAATAGGTAATGATTAATTTGGTTCTTATCGGCTTCCTTAGGTCCAGGTAGGAAGCCTAAATAAATAATATTTTCGGGCTTATTTCTTTCTGCCCTTGGAAGATTACATATCGAAGCATAAATAGCACTGGTGCTATATTGTGTGTACTTAAAGGGTTGGAACTATACATGTTCCCAAAATTGATTTTGAATTTTTGAGGTATTTCGACTTTTTGAGATTTATGTAGAATCCATTCTATATATAGAAGTAAAAAAAGTATCCAGTTATGTGTATCTTCAATCAAAGAATAAATCTGGGTGGTCAAAAAATTTCGGGTTTTAAATAAAATAATTTCGTCTTCTATGAAAAACTATTTCGACTTTTTTTCCCGAAATTGTCCCAAAATAATTTTGCGTGCAAGTATAGTTGGAACCAGTCCAAATTTATTAATAATCCTAAATTCGAGGTAGCAGTTTCTGGACTAAAAAATTTGCTACCATCAAAAGGAAATGAATTCCACACTTTCCCATCATATATATCAGCATAGATATTACTATCATAATTTCTTGTGCCCGATTGGTCTAGCATTTTTTCAAAGCCAGATCTCTGGTACAAGATACTTAATTGTTGTTTAATTGAGGGCTTAGGGTATAGCATTTTAGGAATTACTACCATATTTTTCATATTTCTTTTAAGGGAGGAGAGCTCATTATTGCATAAATTCTTTCGGGAAGGTATTGGATTGTTTGGATATTCTTCATAACGGCAATGCATGATTGCTAACTTATTGTTTTCCATATTATTGCATACAATCTTAGAATCATATAATTTATGACAGTTTGTGCAAACTGCCATCCTTAATTTTGGTTGAAAAATTCCTAACCTTTTTTTTGCTAAAAATAAAGAAGCAGGAAATTCCCAAAACTTAGAATCGTCAATCATCTTAAGGGTATGGTTTAAAAACTTAATTAAGGCCTCCAGGACCGTATCAGTATCCGATATTTTTGTTAAAACTTAAATAACCACAAAAGTATCTCTACGTCTAATTTATCTTTTAATTCTACTTCTTCATAGCATTCGTCCTCTTCTTCCAGCTCAAGTGAAACAAACAAGTTATCATCATCTTTAAATACTTTATCATCCGAATCCATATATTTATTTTCTAATTCTACTTCTACTTCTAATTCATCATCGTCACAAATAATTTCTTCATCATCACATTCTTCTAAGTCGTCAATTAATTCATTATCATCATCTCCTATATCAAACAAAAGTTTATCATCAAATATATCGAGCATCTCATCCATGCGTGGTTCGTGAAATTGATCATTTCTTGGACAAAATGATGATGCCATAACTATTTCTTCATCAAGATCCAACCCTGTAAGCATATTACTTATTGACACGTCTCTATTTAACTTAGGTACATCAGGTGTCGGTGAACTTCTTTTTCTTTTTTTACTATTTTTATTTGATGACGTATCTTCATTCACTTGAGTTTCGTTCACTTAATTAAGAAAAATAAATATTATAAATGTTACACAAGTTAAAAATTGATATATCGGGTACTCGATATAGCTATTTGTCTGCCCGATATACAAAGTTATTTCAACAATTTACTTACCTCTATAATTAAACTTTCTTGCTTCGATCATTGCTAATTGAATCTTTCTTTATTTACTAGATTTCCACATAATTTTATCATTAGTATGCTTTTTCTGGGTCTTTCCTTCAACTTCTTTTCCTTCACAGACCATATAATTACAAATGTATTTGTATTTTTTAGTCATTTTATTCAAAAGATAGGTAAATTATATATTAGTCAAAGTTCTTTAATAAATTTATTTTCAAAAAATGTTCTCTAAAATATTCACATAGTCAAATACTTGCTTTTTTATAATGGGCAAAAATTATTTACAGATGATACGCGTCTTTAAAATTCGCGTAAAGATGATACGCGTCGTCTTAAAATTAGAGAAATTTTATTTAGTTAATGCATTTTTTTATAGTAAATTTTATATTCATAGTTATATCATCAGTAAATTTTTTTAAACGTAAGCCTTCGAAGTCCTTCACTCCAATAACCTTCGAATACCTCCAACATAAACGTAATATTTACGAAAGTTATTGGTACTGAAAATCTTCATTTTTATTAATAAAACGTAATACTCCGGAGGTTATTGATATTGATAACCTTCAATAACCTTCACTTTATCATAATAAACGTAATATTTGCAAAGGTTATTGGTCTGATAACCTTCAATAACCTTTGAAAACGAAATTATTACAATAACTTCCGACATAAAAAATTTCCTGATGATATAGTATATATAGTAATGATTTATATTTATTAATATAACAATAGTACTAAATAATTTATATTATTATATTAAAATTAATATGTTACACATTACTCTTCTGATCTGCATATAAGTAAACAAATACCTATTTTTTATTATTTTTCATTATCATTAATACCATCTCTTTCTCTTTAATATGTATAACACCTCCTTGCAGTCTATTTCTATTCATTTCTTTAAAATACATATAATGTTAACAATACTATACTATACTATACATATACCATAATTTTTATAATGTTGATAATACTATATTATTCTTAATATTGATATATAACACCAGGACCCCGATAAGTGGTTTTTTTATTCGTTTCTTTAAAATATATATAATGTTAACAATATATTATTCATAATATTGATATGACCCCGATAAGTGATGTTTCATTTTTTTTTAATTTCGTATTTTCAGATATAAGTAACTGATTTAGCTTTAAAAATCTTTAAATCTAAGGGAAAAGGTAAAGTTCTAAAAAATCAAAATACTTTGTTTTTAAGTATATTTATAAATATATATTATATATATTACATATATTTTTAAACTTTTACATTTCAGCTACATACGAAATAACGCGTCATAAACAAGAATATCACGTAAGTAATATGAAATATTACTTCTTAATTACCTCATATATAATATGTCCGATATCAAAAAATATGATATAATGATTAATAACTTCACCTTTTCATGATGCAATAATTGATTCATCTGCCCGAAAAATACAATATATAAAAAACTACTCTTTCCCTTTCTTTCTTTTTTAAAAAATTATTTTCTTATAAAAAAAATGACGAAATCAAAAAAAGTAACGTATTCTTTTCGTCCTATCAAGGCACTAAAAAAGAAAACACACAACAAAATATCAAAAAAAGGTAAATTAATTAATTAATTAATTAATTGTCTATTTATAAAATAATAATTATAATTATAACTAATATATTAATTATATTTAATAGATTACGAAACAATTGGAAAAATTTTTACAAAAATACTAAGTAAAAACAAAAAAATTGGCAAAAGTAGTAAAAAAATTAGTAAAATTAGAAAAAATAATAAAAAAATTAGTAAAATTAGAAAAAATAAAAAAAATAAAAAAGAATCTTCCTCCTCTTCCTCTTCTTCTTCATCCTCTTCGTCCTTTTCATCCTCTTCTTTGTCCTCTCCTACTGCTTCCTCATCATCATCATCACCTTCTTCTTCTGCTAATGAATCTTCGTCATCTTCTGATGAATCTGAATCTTCATCATCTGAAGAAGAAAAAAAGAAAAAAAAGAAAACAAAAACAATAAAATATTTAGATTCCGAATCATATAAATAAGTTAGGGTAAATTGTTTTTTTTTTTTTTGATTTTTTATATTATACATATATCGGGCACGGAATAACTAATACAAATTTATCTAA
Source organism: Diversispora epigaea (assembly GCA_003547095.1). Taxonomy (NCBI): domain Eukaryota; kingdom Fungi; phylum Glomeromycota; class Glomeromycetes; order Diversisporales; family Diversisporaceae; genus Diversispora; species Diversispora epigaea. The sequence goes on along the minus strand of PQFF01000258.1, from coordinate 169,587 downwards.
TTATAGAAAGAATTATTTTTAATTTATAATTCCAAATACAAAACAAAATATCCGATAAAACCAGAACTTACATGGGTAGAACAACGTGATTTTATCATCACAAAACTTTTACCTCGTCTAAGTAAAATAATGAATAAAAAATATACTGTATCAGATACAGATTTGTTAGAAATGATACATACTAGGTGGAAAACTAGGCATCGAATACATAGAACTATAGTAAAAGGAAATAGAAAAATAGAATTAAGGAGACTGAAAAAGAATACTGACGTGCAAAAGGTAGGATTTTTATAATAATATATAATATAGCTATCAAGTATAGTATTGATATAATTTTATTTTAAATAGAAGAAGAAACTGAGAAACAGGGTAGCAGAATACCTGTTTCAAGGAGGTGACGAAAAATTGGCCTTGTATCCTCAAAAGGAGGTCAAAAAAATATTAAATGAAACTGAATACCACTCTGAAGAGTAGGAAATGACAGACGAAGAATACGAATATGGTGAAGGTACTATATTTATAAATTATATTTATTATTATTTTAATTTGTAACTAAATTTATAAAACAAAGTTCATTTGGAGATGCGTTTGGCATAATAGATGTTGATGATGACAATAATAATAATAATAACGATGATAATAATAATGATAATGATAATAATTACGATAATAATAATAACGATAATAATAATAATGATAATAATAATAACGATAATAATAATAACGATAATAATAATAATAATAACGATGATTATAATAGTAATAATCGCGATAATGATAATCGTAATAACGATGACGATAATAATCATAATAACGATAATAATAACGATAATGATAATAATCGTAATAATAATTACGATGATGATAATAATAATAATAGTAATAGTAATAGCAGTAATAGAAATAGAGGTACTACAGCAGCCACTTCTATCACCTCAATGAGACAAAAACGACATTGATTTATATTAAGGATAAATGGTGGAGATCTGAATCGGTAAGTGATCAAATTAATATATTTTTATACCTATCGGGCATGATATTAATAAATTATATTTTATAGTTAAAAAATTATTACACAAAAGAATCGATCCAGCGATTGATATTGTGTGTAGACCAGCAAATACACAAAAAGCACAAAAGGCTAGAATCAGATCCGAACGCCATAAACAAAACAAAATAGAGGCCGAAATTCTGAAAAGTGCTCCAATTTGAACACTGAGTAGGGAGGCACTTGAACACTTGAATTGGGTTAACAGAGATATCCCAATTTATGATCCGGACAAAGAAGATAATAATAATAATGAGGAAGAAGAAGATAATGATAATAATAAGGAAGTAGAAACAAGTAGTAGAAAAAGAAAAAGAAAAGGGAAAGGAAAGGAAAAAGAAAAAAAAAATAAAAAATCTAAAAAAAATAAAAAAAAATAATCAGATAGATTTAAATATGAACATTTTATATAGTACAATTGATAACGTTTTATATAGTATATATAATATATTTCATTTATATTTTTTATTAATAAATATGAACATTTTATATAGTATAATTAAAATATATTTCATTTTATATTTTTTATTAATAAATAATGTATTTCATTTTATTATTTTTTATAATAAACTAAAAAATGTGATTATTTCGGGAATAAGAAAGTAAAAAATATATATATATAAAATAAAAGGCACCAATAGGTACCCGATCGAAAAAAAAAANAAAGCACAAAAGGCTAGAATCAGATCCGAACGCCATAAACAAAACAAAATAGAGGCCGAAATTCTGAAAAGTGCTCCAATTTGAACACTGAGTAGGGAGGCACTTGAACACTTGAATTGGGTTAACAGAGATATCCCAATTTATGATCCGGACAAAGAAGATAATAATAATAATGAGGAAGAAGAAGATAATGATAATAATAAGGAAGTAGAAACAAGTAGTAGAAAAAGAAAAAGAAAAGGGAAAGGAAAGGAAAAAGAAAAAAAAAATAAAAAATCTAAAAAAAATAAAAAAAAATAATCAGATAGATTTAAATATGAACATTTTATATAGTACAATTGATAACGTTTTATATAGTATATATAATATATTTCATTTATATTTTTTATTAATAAATATGAACATTTTATATAGTATAATTAAAATATATTTCATTTTATATTTTTTATTAATAAATAATGTATTTCATTTTATTATTTTTTATAATAAACTAAAAAATGTGATTATTTCGGGAATAAGAAAGTAAAAAATATATATATATAAAATAAAAGGCACCAATAGGTACCCGATCGAAAAAAAAAAGCCTCCGATATATAGAGATATACTGTGCCCAATATTTAGCAATATACTATACCCGATATATAGATAATAGGTGCCCAATATACAGAGATATACTGTGCCCGATATACAATAATATACTATACCCGATATATAGATGATAGGTGCCCGATAAAAAATAAATAATTTGAAAAAAATGACAAAATATCGGTGCCCGATAGATGCCCGATAGATACCCGATATGTACCCGATAGGTGCCCGAACTTCAGGACGACTACACCGTCAATCGGGTGCCCGATATTCCATATTTCGACCAGTGAACTTTGCTAACTATTATACACACCCCTCATGTAAATCACCGGAAATTTGTCACTTGACAAATGTAACCAAAACTTTAAACGTGATTTTGACCACATGTTTATAAATAAACATGCAATGCTGACTAATTAAAATTTATGCGCCATCTTTCATATAATTTAAATGACGAGAAAAGAACTTACCATAGCTCAACGTGAAAGAATTGTTGGAGCTTATATTAATGGCAGTAATTTTACAAATATTTCGCATCAACTTAATATTGCAGTATCTACAGTCCATGATACTATAAAAAGATATAATGAAACAGGTTCTCCACATCCCCAGAAACGTCCTGGCAGGCCAAAAAAATTTACTGAACGCAATGCAAGAGTTTTACAACGTATTATTCATGAAGACCGGTTTGCTCCTTTGGGCAATATAACAAACCAACTTAATATTAGACTTAATACCCAATTAAATGCAGCAACTGTACGTAAATATTTGCACAATACTGGAATTAAATGTTGTGTTGCACGTTGCAAACCTTTATTAACTGAAGTACAACGAAAAAAAAGATTACAATGGTGCCGAGAACACCAAAATTGGAACGAAGAATGGAAAAATATTGTATGGTCAGATGAATCCAGATTTGCACTTTTTGAGTCAGATGGACGTGTGAAAGTGTGGAGAAAGGCTGGAGAAGCTTATAATAAAGATTGTATTAAACCTACTGTAAAGTTTGGTGGAGGTTCTGTAATGTTTTGGGGTTGTTTCGATTGGAATGGAGTTGGGCCTTTAGTATTGGTTGATATAAACATGGATTCTGATGTTTATATCAATACTAAAGCTAATAATTTTATTCCATGGGTTCAAGATCGTCCTAATGCTACGTTGCAACAAGATGGGGCTCCTTGNATAAACATGCAATGCTGACTAATTAAAATTTATGCGCCATCTTTCATATAATTTAAATGACGAGAAAAGAACTTACCATAGCTCAACGTGAAAGAATTGTTGGAGCTTATATTAATGGCAGTAATTTTACAAATATTTCGCATCAACTTAATATTGCAGTATCTACAGTCCATGATACTATAAAAAGATATAATGAAACAGGTTCTCCACATCCCCAGAAACGTCCTGGCAGGCCAAAAAAATTTACTGAACGCAATGCAAGAGTTTTACAACGTATTATTCATGAAGACCGGTTTGCTCCTTTGGGCAATATAACAAACCAACTTAATATTAGACTTAATACCCAATTAAATGCAGCAACTGTACGTAAATATTTGCACAATACTGGAATTAACAGTTGTGTTGCACGTTGCAAACCTTTATTAACTGAAGTACAACGAAAAAAAAGATTACAATGGTGCCGAGAACACCAAAATTGGAACGAAGAATGGAAAAATATTGTATGGTCAGATGAATCCAGATTTGCACTTTTTGAGTCAGATGGACGTGTGAAAGTGTGGAGAAAGGCTGGAGAAGCTTATAATAAAGATTGTATTAAACCTACTGTAAAGTTTGGTGGAGGTTCTGTAATGTTTTGGGGTTGTTTCGATTGGAATGGAGTTGGGCCTTTAGTATTGGTTGATATAAACATGGATTCTGATGTTTATATCAATACTAAAGCTAATAATTTTATTCCATGGGTTCAAGATCGTCCTAATGCTACGTTGCAACAAGATGGGGCTCCTTGTCATACATCATTTTATACCCGTTGGTGGATGTCAACGCATAACATTAAAATTTTAGAGTGGGTCTCGCAAAGTCCTGATCTCAACCCGATCGAGCATCTGTGGGATCATTTGGACTGTAAAATAAGGAAAAGGAAACCTTTACCCACTTCCAAAGAAGATTTAATAAGAGCAGCACAAGAGGAATGGCAAAATATTAAAATTGAAATTTTGTATAATTTAATTTCAAGTTTACCTAATCGTATAAAGGTCATTATTAAGGCCAAGGGTGGGCATACTAAATACTGATTTTTATTATATAAAAATTATATAAATAAAAAATATATAACCAAAAGTTTATTTGGCATAAAAAATTTTATAAATTAATACACTTGATTTTTTTTAAAATGAATTTTTGAAACGTGAAAAATTTTCGTCGCTCATTATCATGTGACAAATTTCCGGTGATTTACATAAGGGGTGTGTATCTTTAGATCGTCTACCAGTTGTATCAATAGTTTCTAATTTAAGAATTTCTTGACGAAATATTTTAGTTAAACGCTGTTTATCAGTTTCATAACATTTATATAATCGTTGAAAACCAAATAAAGTGCATCCCAGACAATTTTGAAATAGTTCATGGTTATTGACCTGGAACGCTTCAATTAATTTATCAATTAAATTCCAAAGTACTTCATAATGAGTTTTTACAGCTCTATCCGTTTTTGATATAACATTATCTTCAATAAATTCACTGAAAAGAACATCCGGAATTATATAGAGGCGTTCTAGGATGCTATATATACGAAACGTCTGGAGAACGCACTAGAACGGTGCGTTCTAGTACGCTATATATACGAAACGTTCGGAGAACGCACTAGAACAGTATGTTCTAGTATGCTATATATACGAAACGTTCGGAGAACGCACTAGAACGGTGTGTTCTAGTACGCTATATATACGAAGCGTTCGGAGAACGCACTAGAACGGCATATTTAATACGCTATATGAACGTAGGTGGTGTTCGTAGGACGCTATAGATCGGTGTATTTTGGACGCACTAGAACGTTTATATTTAATTCCTGATGAAGATCCATTCTTTCTTTTTCACTTTGTGCAGATTTAATATGACGTTTTAAATTATCTTCACTAACAATATTTCCTGTTATATTTTCTTTTATAAACTTAACACCAAAAGTTTTTAGGGCTTTGTCAAAAGCAAAATAATGTCTATCTCTGGTTAGATTAACTGATCTAGCATAATTCATTAAAAATTGTAAACGTGGATATTTTGCAAGGATTGATAAAAAATGTACTGAAGAATGTGCATAATTAAGCTTTCCCGCTACAGGAAACAATGGTGAAAATGCAGAAAAGCATTGAATCTGTAATTTAATATCACCTGTACGTATTCCTGCTCTGTGTCCTTTCCATAATTCTCCCCATATAAAAAAATGAAACCATACTTTTAATATATCATTTTTCGAATTGAAAACATTTGTAATATCATTTTTTTCTACAAAAATTTGTACTGCACATCCAACTGCAAGCCATATCAAATCTAGTACTTGACAAGTAGATCTATAATTCACCACTTGTTTAAGTTTGTCCAAGAAATTTACTCCAAGTTCACTAGCCAAATTATAGATGCCATAACTTGAAAATATAGTAAGTAAAGTATTGCACATATCTTTACTAGTATATCATTGATCCAAAAGGGGTTTTATTTGAGGTTTGTTATTATGATATTTAAGAACTCTTTGAAAAAGTGCCTGATTACAAAAAATATCAATTTCACTTTCATCATCAATTCCAAAATCTTTATAATATTTTTCACAAGCTTCAAATATTTCCATGTCATTATTAGGGTTTCCTCCTGCTTCTAGTATAACAAGATGTGCTGGTATACATTTGGAACTAATTTTATATGTATCAATGATTTTTTGATTAATAATCTCAATATTTGTTTTACGAGAAAAAAATAAATCTGGATTTTTAGAAATGTTAAGTGATTCTTTTAATATATTTTTTAAAGTATTTATAATTTTATTAGAAATTTGATTATATCCAAATAATTGTGATTCTTCATTTAACTCAATTATGTTATTACTAATACTTGTTATATCAATTGGTAGTTGAAATTGAAAAACTAGTCGTAAAGTAGCATGAACACTAGAATGTGTGACATCATAGATATTTCCATAAGAAAAGGTTTTTTCTTTTATATCAATATTATCTATAACGCATGCATTCCAAATATTTGATCCTTTTAAAAGACGAAGTGTTGGTTCTTCTACATCTATTCTGTTTTTTTCTAGAATATATTCCCAACATTTTGTGTGATCTATTGCACCAATTGATAAAAGAATTTTATATAAAGAAGATAATAAATGAGGTTTTTAACACAAACTTGTAAGCATTCTTATAAGCCAAATTTTTGTTTCCTTAAATCCAAGTGACATAATTATTGATGTTATAAAAATAACTATTTTTTGAATTTTTTTTTTATTTAAATTTTTAAAATAATAATTTTCTTTTTTTCTTTCTTATTGTTTCTGATTTGCATTATTATTCAATTTTTCAAGAAAAGTTTGAATCAATCCTTTGAAAAATTGAATTAATTGAAAAGGCAATGCTTTATAAAATTCAAGTAATGACTTTGGTTCTTCTAGTTGTAATTTTTGAGATATAATTTGTTTTTTCTCTCTTAATAAAATATTTACTATTTTTTATCAAGATCATAACATTCTTTATGATTCCAACTAATTTTTTCATTTAAATTAATTTTATAAAATTTAAAAATTGTTTAAATTGTAAAAAAACTAGGAGGATTTTGAAAATTAAAGTTAAATTGATCTTTTTTTAAAATTTGTAATGTTGGAGTAATTAAAGATAAAGTTTTGGTTTTTAAATTTATATTATTGGAATATGCAACTTGTTTTATCCATGTTGAAAATAAAAGTAAGGAATTTGTAATATCTTGATCATGTTTTCCTTCTTTAATACAATCAATAAATTTTCGACCAGTTTCTAGATGTTGGTAAAAATGCCCTCCAAATTTTTCATAACATTTGCAACAGATGTAACGAGAATTAACAAATGATTGTGATTGAATTAGAATTGAATCAAATTTTTGAAGAGCAGGACAAGATCTTTGACTAATGCATGCTATTTAAAGATTTTTTCCAACTAAAGATCATGAATGCTCTGAGCAATTTTTTCCTTGATTAAAAATATAAAAATTATTTCTACAATAAAGACAACATTTACAAACAATAAAACTTTGAATAATATTTTTGGTTTTTTTTAAACTTGCAGAATATAACTTGTTTTGATCAAATAAAAAATAACTATAACACACACTTAAATTTTCAAGTTGTCCTTCAGCTTGTTCTACAGTATCAGTATCTAGTTGCCATGTTCCAACTAATTACCACAGCTTACACAATTTGTTTGCACATTTTTTAATATTACTATCAATATAATCTATAACTGCACAAGGTTTCAAATTATTATTTTCTATTTGTAATATTTCTCTTTCATTTTCACATTCTGTCTGCAATATTTCTCTTTCATTTTCATGTTCTATATTCTCATCAATTAATGATTCAGAATCTGTTTTCCATTTACTTGAATCCTCTTCATCACTACTGTTATTATCTTCAAGACTTGTTGCAAGTTGATCAGATATAGGTACATGAGTAAAACTTTTGTCTGTTTCTGAAATATTATCAAAATAATTGGTATCCATTTAATTATAGATTATCTTTTATTATCAAATATTAATGTATAAATATACTTACAAAAATATTTGAGGCGTTAATGAGGTCTTACATATTACTATATTTGATATTAATATAAATATTATTTATAAGTAGTAGTTTGAAACAGGTTTTAATTTAATAAAATATAAATTAAATCTTTCTCATTACAATTAATTATTAAAATTTCAACGAATAGGTGAACTTTTTGTTCAAGATTCTTTTAAACGATGGGATTTTTTAACTTTCAAAGTTTATAAATATATTATTAGAAACCCGATAATCATTTTTCATGAATCAAAAATTTATGTATTTTAATAATGTTACACACTTCACTTATTTGTGATGTTCAAAAATGATAAAAAAAGTGATTGACGATCTGCATAATTTAATTTGCTCAAAAAAATTGCTGACAATTCACATGACTGATACTGCGACATTTACAGATATAAACATTATACAGGGTGCGAGATACAGATTTATCCTATAAATACTATATTTATTGCAAATTATATAAAAATAAATTAATTTACTTTTTATTATAAATATTATATTTTGTTATAAAATTATATAAAAATAAAAATTAATTTTATTTTTTATTATAAAAATTCAAAATTCACTAATTTTTGTTTTAAAAAATAATTGTACATTTATTATATTATATTTTTTTTATTAATAGCAATAAAAATATTATTATTTTTGATGTATTGTCCATTTATGTATCAATTATAAAAGTCAAAAAAAATTTATTTTTGTACAATTTATAAACTTATAAACACAATAATAAATAATTACGACTATTTTGATTTTTGAACCATCCAAACAATAGTAATTTGTTTTAAATGATAATATACTGGTCTGTTTTAATTTAAATAAAAGCTATACTCTATAATTCTAGTGATTAAATAAAACAAAAAAGATATAAAATATAATAAAATAAATAAATAAATAATTTTAGAAAAAATATCAAAGTTGTATAATAAATTCTTTCAAAAATTAATTTTCTTGAATTTTATTTTCTTCAACTTCTTCAACTATGCAAAATTTAAATATTGTTAATTTATTTAAGTAAATATATTAAACAAATAATTCAAAAAATATAATACTCACTTATATCATCAGGAATTACAAAATCCCATTGTTTTGTATCTTAAATAATAATAAATGTAAATATTTTATAAAAAATTATTATTTATTGTTAAAAAAATGTATGTACTTACTATGTGTTTCAAATTTTTTTGATTTTACAAAAGGAAAATGTCTACTTGTATATATTGCTTCTGGATATATTTCATTTGGATCATATTGAATAAAATTCTTGTTTGATTTATTTGCTATATTAATTTGTTTGTTTACTTGTCATCTTATTTCATTATCATCAGAAATATATTTCTCAAGTTGAGATTTCAATTCTTCAGCAGTTGGACGATTGAGAGGTTCAAAATTCCAACATTTTTCCATTATTTCTTTGAGAAATTGAGGAATTTCACACTTAAATTTAGGTTTAAGCCCTTCACGAATTTGTATTACAAGATTTACATAATAATGTAAAATATTATAATATGGTGGATAACTAGTTAGAACTTCTAACATAACCATACCAAAAGAATAAATATCAGATGCTTGAGCATATTCTCCTCTACTTAATGTCTCAGGTGCCATGTATGGAATTACACCATAAATATTTTCTGGATTATTTTCTGTAACTGGTTTGCATAGTTCAAAATCAGTAATATAACTTAGAGATAAACTTTGATTAACTATATTACCAGAATGGAAATCTTTATGCATTAAGCCCATTTCATGGATATTTGTAAGTCCAATTACAATTTTAGATAAAATAATATATTTTCTTTTCCAAGTTAATTTTTTAAACTTGTTATTCAACAGGTTTCAAAGACTACCATATTCTGCATAATTCATAACCATCATATGTTCATTTTTTGTTGGATTTTTAGTGATACCATATATAGCAATTGCATTTTTATCTCGAAATTTAAGTTGATTTTTAATCTAAAATGTTTATTAGCATAAATAAAATATATTTAATTTATATTTAATTTATATTTGAAATATAATGTTAGTATGATCAATAATATAAAATATTTACCTCTTGCAAGAAATCAATTTTATTTGTGAGATTACTAAAACTTTTCAAGCAAACTTTTTGTTTACCATGTCTATTCCAAACAACTTTACCAAATTTATACCATTTTTTTTTTATGAGAATAAATAAATTCATCAAGCCAATTTGCTTTATATACTATGCCAAAACCCCCTTTAGCAAGGTACGTTATATTTTCAAGTCTTCCAAATGGAATCCATTTAATAATTTCTTGATATTTATTTGCATTTAGTTGTATTTGTTGAATAAGTTCATCAATTTCTCTATCTTCACTTGTCCATTTACCAAATTCATTTTGAAATCGTTTAGCATTACATGGATGGCACCAACTTCTTTCAATATTATTTTGATAACATTTACTACATTTTCCAGGATTACTAAAAATATTATTGATAATTAATTAAAGAATTATTATTAGATGTTGAATTAAATTAATTAAATTGAAACATTGATTTCAATAATTATGAATCTAAATACTTACAGACTATTTATATTTATTAGTTTATGATAATTGATTAGAGAATTGATATATGATATTGAATTAAATTACTTAAATTGAAACATTGATTTCAATAAATATGAATCTAAATACTCACTGACTATTTATATTGATTAGTTTATGATAATTGATTAGAGAAGTGTTATAAGATATTGAATTAAATTAATTAAATTGAAACATTGATTTCAATAATTATGAATCTAAATACTCACCGACTATTTATATTGATTAGTTTAATTAGAGAATTGTTATATAATATTGAATTAAATTAATTAAATTGAAACATTGATTTCAATAATTATGAATCTAAATACTCACTGACTATTTATATTGATTAGTTTATGATAATTGATTAGAGAATTGTTATATGATATTGAATTAAATTAATTAAATTAAAACATTGATTTTAATAATTATGAATCTAAATACTCACTTGCTGTAATTAGATTAGTTTATGATAATTGATTGGAGAGTTGTTATATGATATTAATTAAATTAATTAAATTGAAACATTGATTTCATAATGATAAATCAAAATACTCATAGACTATTTATATTGATTAGTTTATGATAATTGATTAGAGAATTGTTATATAATATTAATTAAATTGAAACATTCATGTCATGAATCTAAATACTCACTCACTGTAATATAATTTATATTGATTAGTTTATGATAATTGTTATATGATATTGAATTAAATTAATTAAATTGAAACATTGATTTCAATAATTAT
>PQFF01000258.1:86263-158069 GCA_003547095.1 Diversispora epigaea | reverse complement strand
TTTTTTTTTTTTTTTTAATGTGACCGGTGTGGTGTTACCAGATAGAATTACCATAACAGAAATATATCAAATCATATAACTATTATATTATTTAACCCTGTATTTTATTAGAATAATTATATAACAAATGAAATATAAGTATTAACATAGTAATTTATTTAATAACGATTAACAATAATTAGTAATATTTATTAACATGTAAATAGCAAGTCAAATAGTTGAGTTACACAAAATGTAAGTAACACAAGTCAAATGTTCACGTGATATAGTTACACAAATAGTTTATAATTATTATTAATTATCATTAATTAGTATTGCTTAGTATTAATTATTATTACATAGTATTAATTAATATTAATTATTAGTATAACAAATAGTCTATATTTAGTAAGTTATATGGTAAATATATTAACCAATAGTATTAATGCACAGTAATGGCACAGTAGTCCAAAAAGTTATAAAAAGGATAGTTGTTCGACTTAGTTTTCTCAGCTTTTAACTTGAAAAAGTTCTAAGTTCAAAAGGAAGTTAATATTATAATTATAAAAATATAATTGTATTATTAGGAAGTGACCATTAAATAAAATATTAATAAATATTAAATAAAAATAATTAAAGAGATTTATTATCGTATTTATTTGATATAATGTTTATTAAAAAGTTATTTAATAAAGGAAGTACTAATAAATTAAAGATGATATCTTTAATAAAAGATGGAAGTATCTAAAGTATGAATTATGAGGAAGTTATCTATAAAGGAAGTTCGTAATAAAGGAAGTTCTAAGTTTAATAATAAAAGGATTTATTATTAAAGGAAGTTATTAATAAATAAAGTTATTAATAAAAGTAATTATTAATAATGAAGTTATTAATGAAAGTAACGAAGTTGTAATGACTTGGAAGAATAATTAGTTTGTTAGTTCTAACTAAAAACTAACTGGTGCCTTCTAAAAGTAAAGTAATAACCAAACTAAAAGTCTTGTACCTAACGGGAAGGACTATAAACTCCTTAAAAGAACCGTAAGTGGGAAGTATGAAAGTACACCCACGATAGCGATCTCGCTTTATTTCATTTAATATGTTAAATACATGTAGTAAGAAATAAAACTACCTAAAACTAAATTTACCAGTTAATCTATCGCCATTAAAACAAAAATTTGTTTTAAAATTAGCAGGTTTCAACCGTAACAGTCACACTAATGTCTAATTTAAGAAAAATTGATGAAAGAATATAAGAAAAAGATTTTTTTGTTACATTTAAGAGGTTGTCTAATGCTTTTTCTATTATTGTAGGTTTTCTCTTTTCTAACTTAGATTTAATTAAGTTATAATTATCTTCATGTCTCATATATTGTACTTTAGTACTTCTTTTTTGCTCATTTGTTATTCCTATATTTTTTTCCCATTCAAGCATTTTTTCACATCTTTTTAACCACTTGTTATGAAGTTTTTTCGTAAATTTTTGTGTTATTTCAATAATTATATTTTTTAATTCTTTTTTTTTCTTTTTTTAAATATTTTTTAAGTATTTTTTTTAAGGATTTTGGTATTAAGTTTTTTATAATGTCAATAAAAGAAAAATTTGAGAACTGATCAGCTTTAGCTGTATATGTTCTATTATTATCGATTTGGTAGTCACTATGACTTTTGAATTTTTTTTTTATTATTTTGTTAGCTTTTTCATTGTTGAATTCTTTTTACAGTACCTTTTTAATTATTATGAAAAATTCATTTCTCAGATCTTTTATTTCGTTACCACATGTTAAAGAATGTACTGCTGTTTCATTTTTTTCGTTACATTTGATACATGTTGGACTTTGGTATAGTTGCGGATACCTATCGTGCATTATTTGTTTCGTTGGTAATTCGTTAATAAACAGTTTGACTTTAAAAGTTCTTAACTTTTAATCTTCCTCAGATGTTTCTGGGTTTGTTATACTTGTGTACATTAGTGTTTCTTGAGTATATTCCCAGTCTGTTGCTGTTATTATCCATTGTGATAGAGTTGTTGTTGTTCTATACATCATTTTCCAATCAATTAAATGGTTAATTGAAATGTATTCTTTCATGTATTCTTGAATGGGGAGGTCGATAGGTTTATCATTCACTGTGTTAAAATACTTTACATTTTTAAGCCCTTGTGGATTTATTTTAGTTGGATTCCCATTTTTACAACCTTCTTTTGCTAGTTTATCTAGTGTTAGGAATCGTGAATACAAATTCGCGAATAATCGGACCTTGAATACATAATCGAGTACAAAATCATAATTGTGAATAATCGTGAATAATCGTTGAATAATTAATCGTTGAATAATCATGAATAATCGTGAATAATCGTGAAAAATTATAAATAATTATAAGCGATGAACAATAAAAAATTTTTAATACAAACAATAATTAATAAAAGATTTTTTATATTTTTTGACTTTGCTCATAATTTGAAAATATAAAGAAATTTTTTACTAAAATATTTTTAAAATAAAAAGAAAGGTTTTATTTTTAATTACAAAATAATATATATTTTATTTCAGTAATATTGATATTTGTATTTAAAGTTGAAAGTTTGTAAAAATTTTTGTCATAAATTTTTTATAATTCTAGTTAGAATTATAAAAAATTATAAAAATTATAAAAAATTATAACAGAAATTTTTTATTTTAAAATGAAATATATATTATTTTATAGTAAAAAAATTCTTTGTTGATTATTGTTTGTATTAAACATTTTTTATTGTTCATCGCTTATAATTATTTATAATTCTAACTAGAATTATAAAAAATTATAAAACTTATAAAAAATTATAACAGAAATTTTTTATTTTAAAATGAACTATATATTATTTTATAGTAAAAAAATTCTTTGTTGATTATTGTTTGTATTAAAAAAATTTTAATAATTGTGAATAATTAATAAATAATTATAAATAATTATGAATAATCAACGAATAATCGCGAATAATTGTGAATAATCACGAATAATTGACGAATAATTGACAAATAATTGACGAATAATCGTAAATAATCAAGCAACGAATAATTGACAAATAATCAATGAATAATCAGTAAATAATCGGTGAATAATCGCGAATAATTGACGAATAATCGCGAATAATCGGCGAATAATCGCGAATAATTGGCGAATAATCGTGAATAATCAGTGAATAATCGGTGAATAATCAATAAATAATCGACGAATAATTAACGAATAATTGACGAATAATCGTGAATAATTGGTGAATAATCGCGATTATTCGTTGAATAATCATGACAAATAATTGAGTACAAATATATACACGATTCCTAACACTAAGTTTATCTGCTAGTTCATTTAATTCTATACCTGTGTGGCTTTTAACTTTAATTAAGTCTACTTTAATATTTTTTTGATCTATTAATTCTTTGATTGTTTGTAACAGGTAAGTATTTTTGTATAATCTCTTTTTTTTTCGTTTATTCAGTTCTACAAATCCTTTTATTACCATTATTACTGTGTTAGAGTCAGTATTTATTTTAACTCTGTTTATTTTTTTAGGAAGTGTGTCTATTAGAACTGCAATGGCTATCAGTTCTGCTCTTGTTGAAAAGGGTTGACCGCTTGTTTCTTCTTTTAAAGTTATAATTTCCTGATTAATTTTTATTACTATTCCATAACCCATTATTGTTTTTTTGGTGTAATGACCCACTAGATTTCCTGGTATTTTTCCGGTGATGCAAGAGCCATCTGTAAAAGCTTCGATGAAATTCACGTTGCTTTGATTTATTTTTTCTTTAACGTTGTTTATTTTATGTAACATTGATGAAAAGTAAATTATTGTTTTTTCCTTTTCTAATTCAGCTGAGTTTTGTTGATTTATTATTTGTGCTGTCATATCTTCTTGTTGACAAAAATTTAGTATTGATTCTGGCAATTGTATTAGTTTGGGTATTAGCCCCTTATTGTTTGTATTTAGTCTTTCATTAGGTTTTGTCCTAATTTGTCAAATTTCTAAATCATAAGATTTGATTTCATTTGTGTTGATTTTTATGTAATGGTTGTTTTAATTTTTTTTTCCCTTTTGCCATTCTTTTTCAGTAAGGTTTGGAAATAGATCGTACTGTTTACATAGGTGTAGTGGCGATTTAAAATTATCTGTATTATTATCTATTTGTGTATAATGTTCCAAAATTATTGTGTTGTTGCTTCACTTTTCTCTTATTTTTCCTATGAGTGGTATTGAATTTAATAATCTATTTATCTGTTGTTCCATTTTTGTTACAGTGAATTTTGTTTTTTCATTTATAGGTATAAGAGAATTAAAGATATTAATATAATTGTATTGTTGTGCAAAATTAAATTCTGCTTTGTAAAGCTTATTTTCAAAAGTTTTATACCAATAAGGTTCTTTTCCTAGGTATCTTCCCTTTGTTACCTATGCCCAAGAAAGGATTCTTATGTTTTCTGGATTATTATTTATTATTTGATCTGCATATAATAAGTTATTTGCTCTTAAGGATTTAATCATATTTCTATAGTACAATTTGTCGTCTATTATTTTTTCTATTGTAATCGTTCCTCCTTTTAATATTATTGGTATATCCATTATATTTTGATTATTTAATAATAAATTAAATTTTTTTTTAATTTCTAAGATTTTTACTATTTTATTTGATTTTTTTTTATTTTTTATGTAATTTATTTCTTGGTTCCAGATTGGTGTAATAGACCATGTACTATTTTGAAAAGCTTGTATTCTAATTCTTGTTGTTTTTCCATATAATGATTAATGGTTTATTCTTTCATTAAATTTTATTATACTTTGTTTATAAATTCTGTCTTTTAGACTAAATAGTTTATAACCTAGACTTGAGTATATCATGTATACTTGCATGCAAAATTATTTTGGGGCCCTGAAATTGCAATTTTGGAGAAAAAAGTTGAAATAGTTTTTCATAGAAGACAAAATTATTTTACTTAAAATCCAAAAATTTTTGACCATCCAGATTTATTCTTTGATTGAAGATACACATAACTGGGTACTTTTTTTACTTCCATATATAGAATGGATTCTGCATAAATCTCAAAAAGTCGAAATATCTCAAAAATCCAAAATCAATTTTGAGAACATGTATAGTATCATGGCATTTGGCGTTACCCTTGCTAGATTACATTTGTGTTTAAAGACTGTTCTGATTTTTTTATTTTGTTTATTTAGCCATGATTCTGATGGAATATAGTCTATTACTAAATATTCAATTTGGGGTATCAATATATGGTTGATTATGTATCTACTTTGTTTATCTGTTGTTCGTGCTTTTTGAATCATTGCCATAATATAATTTNTTACTATTTTATTTGATTTTTTTTTATTTTTTATGTAATTTATTTCTTGGTTCCAGATTGGTGTAATAGACCATGTACTATTTTGAAAAGCTTGTATTCTAATTCTTGTTGTTTTTCCATATAATGATTAATGGTTTATTCTTTCATTAAATTTTATTATACTTTGTTTATAAATTCTGTCTTTTAGACTAAATAGTTTATAACCTAGACTTGAGTATATCATGTATACTTGCATGCAAAATTATTTTGGGGCCCTGAAATTGCAATTTTGGAGAAAAAAGTTGAAATAGTTTTTCATAGAAGACAAAATTATTTTACTTAAAATCCAAAAATTTTTGACCATCCAGATTTATTCTTTGATTGAAGATACACATAACTGGGTACTTTTTTTACTTCCATATATAGAATGGATTCTGCATAAATCTCAAAAAGTCGAAATATCTCAAAAATCCAAAATCAATTTTGAGAACATGTATAGTATCATGGCATTTGGCGTTACCCTTGCTAGATTACATTTGTGTTTAAAGACTGTTCTGATTTTTTTATTTTGTTTATTTAGCCATGATTCTGATGGAATATAGTCTATTACTAAATATTCAATTTGGGGTATCAATATATGGTTGATTATGTATCTACTTTGTTTATCTGTTGTTCGTGCTTTTTGAATCATTGCCATAATATAATTTATTTTCTTTTTCATTAGTTTTTGCTGGTAGCTTTTTTTCCCATCTTGAAACATTGATTTCTTTTTTTTTTTTGATCGAAAAGTGAGATCTCGCCTTTATTTATTAAAAGTAAAAAATTTACATGTGAAAATAAAAACTAACTAAACACAAATGCTACCGTTTAATCGTCCACCTAACATAAATCTTTCAGATTCCCCGAAAGGTCTCCTCAAATTTACCGAGACAATTTCAACCTCATTTACAAGACCCTGCAGCCAAACTGAATACAAGATATCTTGAGAACGATGCCACAATTGGGCATACCGTTAGTAACACCCCCATAAATGGTCTTGATATTACTTTCTTAAAAAACATAGAGTTACAAGCTCTAAAAAGGTAAAAAAGAGTATTAAAGGATACCAAGTTGCAAATATTTTCTGCATCAGCTCACATCGGAAAACTGCTCCCTATCGCTCTTATAAGGTATATCCCTCTGGCTTTGGCAGAAATGGCTAAGTCTTCAGCTTGTATACCTAACCTTCTCCCTTATCACTTATATAAGGTAACCAGTACCGCGTACACTAAAACCTAGAACAATATTTACAAAAAACAATTAACGGTCAACCAACAACTAACCCTCTAACTAAACACCCAACTCACGCCTTAGTACCTCCGTACACCCCACAATTAATTATACTATTGCAACAACCCAACCAACAACTAGCCTCTAACACTTCAACCAACTCAAACCCCTCAACAACTAATCCTCACAAAAAACCAATCTGCTTTTCAACTCCTACCCCTTGGTCCCTTCCTAAATCCCAACACATCGAAAAATCTTACTGGAATAAAATCAAAATCAACGTTCCTCATGACTCAAAATATCCGAACCTGTTAACCAACCAGGTTTACAATCATGTGATATACTTATTAAGGATGTTCATCGAATTCAGGTTTTTTATACCCATTTATGCATAAATTTAGTGGTTCTTACATGTTTGTGCTTTCTGGTAATACAAACTCAATGCAAGTACACCCTCCTTGTTTATACCAAAAATTCAGCCCATCATACAACTCCCGTTATGTCTAAATTTAGTTGGTCCCTGCAGCGACTTTCCTTCTCGAGAAATACACCAACACGGTGTTATATATTACCCCCTAAAATAAACCTCAGCCTATCGAACAACTGACTAGACCCTCCCCCCCCGGAAGATTTTATGGATGCCTCCTGGCAAGAGGATTCATATTTTTCGATAAAGCCTTTTAACGCTAAATACCAATAACGTGAGCTGCCACTTAATATAGCATATCTGGCCCGTTCATAATCACCAAGGTAAGATACAACAAGAGAGGATAAAATAAGACCATATTATATCGACACTAGCAAAAAAAGGTCACTCGTTTCAATACATGTTTGAAGTCAGCTTTCTAAATAGACTAACAAGCACCGTTTGAAGTTAGAGTTCTTAGTATAACTAGCTCCATAATATGTTAAGTAGTTCGAAGTTAATGAGATTATAAGGAAAGATTATAATGTATTAAAGAAAGTGGTAAAACTTTATTAATAAAAATATATTAAATAATTTATGAACATTTTTTTGGATGGTGGTTACAGAAAGAGTTTGGAAAATCCTTTTTTCTTGAAACATTAATTTCTTGAAACATTGATTTCAATAATTATGAATCTAAATACTCACTAACTATTAGTTTATGATAATTGAATAGAAAATTGTTATATGATATTGAATTAAATTAATTAAATTGAAACATTAATTTCAATAATTATGAATCTAAATACTCACTAACTATTGGTTTATGATAATTAATTAGAGAATTGTTATATGATATTGAATTAAATTAATTAAATTGAAACATTGATTTCAATAATGATGAATCAAAATACTTACAAACTGTAATATAATTTATATCATCCGGAATTATATAGAGGTATTCTAGGACGCTATATATACGAAACATCCGGAGAATGTACTAGAACGGTGCGTTCTAGTACGCTATATATACGAAACGTTCGGAGAACGCACTAGAACGGTACATTCTAGTACGCTATATATACGAAACGTTCAGAGAACGCACTAGAACGGTGCGTTCTAGTATGCTATATATACGAAGCGTTCGGAGAATGCACTAGAACGGCATATTTAATACGCTATATGAACGTAGGTGGTGTTCGTAGGACGCTATAGATCGGTGTATTTTGGACGCACTAGAACGTTTATATTTAATTCCTGATGATTGTATTGATTAGTTAGGGATATAATTTTATATATCCAAATTATTATAGGTAATAAATTATAATTGTAAAATAAACTTATTATAACAATATACCTACTTTTCCAAATTTTTCGATTTTTCCAATTCTTTTGTTTCTTCAATATCTTTTATTTCTTTCGATTTTCTTGTTCCTTTCATTTCTTCTATTTCTTTAACTTTCATTTCTTCTGTTTCTCCAGTATCTTTTATTTCTTCAGTTTTTCTCATTCCTTTCATTTTCATTTTTTCTCTTCAATTTCTTTAAAATCTAAAAAAAAATATCACATTATCAAATAAATTTAGTTTTGCATGCATTTATACAATAATAATTTTGAGAATATAAAGGCTTGCTTTTATGACCTAAATCCGGATATCTTTTTTTACATGAGCAATTTCTTTTCTTAAAAAATTTGTCAAATAAAGTATTGTGCATTATTTATATTCTATTTATATTCTATTTATATTCTATTGAGGGTGCACAAATTCCACATGGGATGTGCACGGGATTTCAAAATGTTGCGAAGGTCACAGGAGATGACATTAAGATGACAGTATAACTGGATGAGTGTGTTACCATCTAGATGACAGATTATTCATCTTTGTACAAAGTATTTCATCATTGTGAGTTATCCTTCATCCTTGTGTGTCATCTTTAAAAATAGAAAAGAATGTGTTTAGACGTGACAATGAAAGATGAAGGAAAACAAGTTCAAAAGTGTATAAAATAGACTGGTAATTTAGGATGTGAAAAGGATCAGCTCATTTTTTACAAAATTTTATAATTTTAATTTTCTTTTGGTACATTTCGAATAATTACGAAAATCTTTCACCTAATTTGTAATAAAATAATAAATAATCTTTTGGTACGCATTTTTAATAAAAATAAATAATAAAGATAGAAACATATTGTTTTGATTTAGCAGCAGAGATAAGACACGCCAAAGCAGTGATATATTTTTGTTGTTACATCTTTGCAATAAGTTTAAAAGTTTCGATATACACCATAATAATTTGATACGTTTTTAATATTTTTATTTCGTGATAATGGTAATATTGGTGAGAAACGGTAATACCTCTATTACTAATTTTGTAATTTCTTGAATAAAGTTACTGAATAAAGTCTGAAGCTAAGATTCGGAAGTTTGTGTAGTAAGCTGTAAAAAGATACTTTTACTCCACTTACTCATGTACCTTCAGATCACGCCAGTGTGTAAAGANAGATGACAGTATAACTGGATGAGTGTGTTACCATCTAGATGACAGATTATTCATCTTTGTACAAAGTATTTCATCATTGTGAGTTATCCTTCATCCTTGTGTGTCATCTTTAAAAATAGAAAAGAATGTGTTTAGACGTGACAATGAAAGATGAAGGAAAACAAGTTCAAAAGTGTATAAAATAGACTGGTAATTTAGGATGTGAAAAGGATCAGCTCATTTTTTACAAAATTTTATAATTTTAATTTTCTTTTGGTACATTTCGAATAATTACGAAAATCTTTCACCTAATTTGTAATAAAATAATAAATAATCTTTTGGTACGCATTTTTAATAAAAATAAATAATAAAGATAGAAACATATTGTTTTGATTTAGCAGCAGAGATAAGACACGCCAAAGCAGTGATATATTTTTGTTGTTACATCTTTGCAATAAGTTTAAAAGTTTCGATATACACCATAATAATTTGATACGTTTTTAATATTTTTATTTCGTGATAATGGTAATATTGGTGAGAAACGGTAATACCTCTATTACTAATTTTGTAATTTCTTGAATAAAGTTACTGAATAAAGTCTGAAGCTAAGATTCGGAAGTTTGTGTAGTAAGCTGTAAAAAGATACTTTTACTCCACTTACTCATGTACCTTCAGATCACGCCAGTGTGTAAAGATATCTGTGGTACTTGACCGGCGTAATCAGGTTGAAGCCTGACTGGGATAGTACAAACCTGCGTAATTAGGTAGAGAAACCTAACAGGGACAGACAAAAAGGGGTGTGACAAGAGTTCAATTTAGTGGAACTGATTGACGTAACTTTACTCTTTGTTCTGGGCAGACCGCCACACTACTAAAAATAGTATTTTATTTATTTTATTTATATATATTAACATATAAATTTATAATTTGATACAAATCTCAAAATATAAATTTAAAACTATTAAGTATATTTGGTATTTAAATAAAAGTACTATTAATATTAAATTCACTTTCACATTTTATTGTGTATATATAAATTTAAAATTATATTCGAAACAAAAAAATATATAAATAGAAATGGAATAAGAATAGAAAAGAGTAAAAATAAAAGTAAAAATAAAAATAAAAATAGGAACAATCTAGAATTATTCAATTTTTTACAAACACAGCCATTATGTTCTACGTTCCGGACACGGATAATTATGTCACAAGTTCACATTGTGTGAAATATTACCATGATAAAATACACACCGAAGTCCGAAGAAACTCCTTTTTAATCTTTAAAATCTTATTGTAATTTACTATTCTGATTTTTCAAACGTAAACTTGGTTGTGCAATTCTAGGATTAGCATTTTGCGTATTTTATATTCTGGTTTTTCGAACATAAACTTGGTTGCTCAATTCTAGAATTAGCATTTTGCGTATGTATTTTGTGTAATGAGAGAAAAATAAATAATAAAATAAATGCGATTTTTTTTGCACACTAAAAATACTTCGCAATTTTAACCGTAATTTGCGTTTCTTTTTTTTTAAAAAAAATAAATTTCTGCCTTTCAACAAAAAATGTCATCTGAAGAAATATGTCCAGAATGCAATCAAGAAAATACTTCCTGGGATTGGTGTAAACCATGTAACTCGAAACATTTCCGAAATGATTTTAATAATTGGACGAGTGGAAATGACAAAATAGATAAATTCATGCTAATGATAAGTGGGAAATAATAGAATGGATACCTTTTGATTGTTTTAAAGATGTTAAACAAATAGGTAAAGGTGGATTTGGAACAATACATTATTCTAGGTGGGGAGATATTTGGAAATGGGATATTGAAAATCAACAATGGAAAAGATATAGTAATCGTGAAGTGGCATTAAAAAAGTTTGATGAATTTCAACGATGTCTTAAATGAAGTAAATATTTTAATTAATATTTAAATTTAATTTTCAAATTATTATATAATATTTTAAAAATGTTTATTATTAGATGGAAATTCACTTAAAAATATGGACTAGAGGTGGTACAATTCGATTTTACGGAATTACACAAGATCCAGAAACACACTCATACATGATAGTTTTGGTATATGCAAAAGAATGAAATCTTCGAGAATATTTAAAAATTAATTTTAATAATATTAATTGGAAACAAAAATTATTAAATCTATATTATTTATCTTCAAGGTTGATGGATATTCATAAATTAGATATAGTTCACCAAGACTTCCATCCCGGAAATATTTTATCCTATGATTTTAAATCTAGTTTAAATATAACAGATTTTGGATTAAGTAAACTGATAGAAGCAAATCCAAATAATCCCGAAAAAAAGAATATATTTGGTGTATTACCATATATTGCTCCAGAGATATTAAGCGGTGATGAAGAATATACAAAAGTTGCAGATGTTTATTCATTTGGAATTATTGCTTACGAAATGGTTACGGGCTTTCCTCCATATCCCGATATACCGCATGATAATGATTTAGCTATGAAAATATGCAATGGATTACGACCAAAAATTCCATTTCATATTCCAAAATTAATTACAAGAATGATTATGAGGTGTTGGGATGCTCGAGTTACACATAGACCCACTTTTGAAGAATTAAAGAATGAGTCGTGGAAATACTATTATGATTATAAAGATTATTTGGAAGAAGGGAAAAATAAAGATTCAGAAATTGTGATTCAAATTAAAAAAGCTGAAGAATTTTCAGCAAATCAAGAATCAACGAATACAACAAATTCAACAACTACAAATCCTCTTAATTATCAAAGCAATTTATACCAGTCGACTTCTTAATTATTCAAAACTTCCAAAACCCAAGAACGAAGAAAATTTCGAAAAGGAACTTGAAGAATTAACGGAATCTATGTCTCTAGTAAGTATTATGTTTTTATTTATTTATTATTTTATAATAAATTATATTAATTTATTTCTATGTTGTTTAGTTAATTCGGATTTGATTGATTTTTTTTTTGATTTATTTAACATAATGCATATTAGTTTTATAAAATCTTAACACTAGACATAAAGNTTCATATTCCAAAATTAATTACAAGAATGATTATGAGGTGTTGGGATGCTCGAGTTACACATAGACCCACTTTTGAAGAATTAAAGAATGAGTCGTGGAAATACTATTATGATTATAAAGATTATTTGGAAGAAGGGAAAAATAAAGATTCAGAAATTGTGATTCAAATTAAAAAAGCTGAAGAATTTTCAGCAAATCAAGAATCAACGAATACAACAAATTCAACAACTACAAATCCTCTTAATTATCAAAGCAATTTATACCAGTCGACTTCTTAATTATTCAAAACTTCCAAAACCCAAGAACGAAGAAAATTTCGAAAAGGAACTTGAAGAATTAACGGAATCTATGTCTCTAGTAAGTATTATGTTTTTATTTATTTATTATTTTATAATAAATTATATTAATTTATTTCTATGTTGTTTAGTTAATTCGGATTTGATTGATTTTTTTTTTGATTTATTTAACATAATGCATATTAGTTTTATAAAATCTTAACACTAGACATAAAGTATGAATTCTTCATCCCATTTGTACAAATTCAATTAGTTTAGTTTGTAATTTTGATTTTATAAAAAGGAAATATGAATTTATCACGAAATCGACTTAAAGTGTTAAAATATAATATATTTCAACGATGTAACATATATAAAAAAAATTTCCAAAAATATTAAAGATTGAATGTTAAATTTTTATTTATATATTATGTAAAATCTTTAAAAATTCCTGACGTTTTATTTCAATAATCGTTCGTAATATAATTAAAACAAAAAGAAATAAAAAGACTAGACTAACGTTTAAGGTCATCAAGACTATTTAGATTCATTTTTTTTTAATTATTTATTTGTTTTTTAATTAAAAAAAAAACCAAAAAAATTTCAACAAAATTTCCATCCAATCGCATAAAGTAAAATTTCAACAAAGTTCCCATCCAATCGCATGAAGTAAAAATAAAAATATCAAACACCATCCATGTAAAAAAAAATTAAATCTACAAAACAAAATAGTAATATATTTTTTTAAAAAGAATGAAAAAATGAAAATTCAAGGGCATACGTAATAATTAATTTATCTTTTATCAAACTAAATTGGGTCAACAAGATTTTTCTTCCAATAATCGGAATGAACTTTGAAAGTGGCGACGTGAATCTTTCTTTTTTCGAATTCGATCATTTTCTGCGAATGATGGATAATGGATGTTAATATAAAGAATAAAATAGATGTAATACGGAAATCAATAAATCAATAATAATTCTACCTCAATTAATGAACGTCTTTCCAACATTCATCAATAAATCTTGGCACATTTAGCATATAATTCTTGTAGACGAGACACTCCTTGTGAAAGTAATTAATATATTTCGTTAGCAGATTTCAATAATAAATAAAAATTAAAAAAATTAAAAAATTTGATATTAAAATGTAATATTATAATAATAGTAATAAAAGTTATTATTATGATTAAATGTTATTAGATTATTATTAGTTTACTTACTTTTTTGTAAGCTCTCGAAGAATTCATCATGTTCATATCAAGGAACCAAACATTTATCCCAAAGATCAAGAAACTATAAAAAAATAATAAATAATAAATAAATAAATAATAATGAACAATAATAAATAATAATAAATAACGTTAAATAATAAATAATAAATAAATAATAATAAATAACGATAAATAAATAATAATACCTCTTCAATGGCTTTTTGAATAATAATAGCTCATAATTTCTCTAGAACGTTCAAACTCAAGATTTAACTAAAATATAATAAACAAATTAATTAATTAATTAACAATAAATAAAATCAATCAATCAATAAATAAATTAATTAATTAACAATAGAACATACTTTCTCCAAATACTCTTCATCTAAATTATGTGGGATCACTCTTATTGGCGAATAAACAAAACATTCCTTTATCTATCTCATCTTGCAGAGTGTAATGAAGAAGTTGAATTGCACATTCTTCAAATGATTCTAGTGAGGCCTATTTATTTATATATAAATATATATATTATATTTTAATTCACATGAGAATGCAGGTGTAAATGAATATTGAATGTGTAGATTAACAAATGTAAATAAATAGAATATGGGATGGAATTAAAATAATTAAAATAATTAAAATAATAATAATAATTAAAATAATTAAAATAATAAAAATAATTTAATAATAATAATAATTAAAATAATTAAAATAATAATAATAATTAAAATAATTAAAATAATTAAAATAATTAAAGATTACACGCACAATTCGGACCATTTCATCATATTTATGCCGCACCTATCAGTAGTTAAATGATAATGATTTATAAATAATAATTGCATAAATAATAATAAGTAAGAATAAGAATTATAATAATAATTATTATATCTAAACCGTAAACTGAAGAAATAAATTACAATAATCTGATAAATTTTAATTCAATCTAAAGTCAAATATCGTGAAAATATTTAATGAACTAGATTATTTAAAATTCAAAAATATTCCTGAAATGATGCATGTTGGCGATCTTTTTTTTTAATATCTGTAGTTACTTCATTATTATGTAATGGTTACCTCATCTTATGTACCCCAAAGTTAAAAATGCAAAAATAAAAATTATTTTTAGTTCGTTTGTTTTTTAACTAAATCGGACCAACAAGATTTTCTCCAATAATCGGAATGAACTTTGAAAGAAGGACGTGGGTCGGATTCCTTTTTTTCGAATTCGATCATTTTCTGTGAATAATGGATGTTAATATAAAGAATAAATTTAATGTAATGTGGAAATCAATAAATCAATAAAGAAACAAAGAAATAATAATTTTACCTCGATTATTTTCTGTGAATAATAGATGTTAATATAAAGAATAAATTTAATGTAATGTGGAAATCAATATCAATAAAGAAACGAATGAATAATAATTTTACCTCGATTAAGGCACGTCTTTCCAACATCCATTGGCAGACATTTAACATATAATTCTTGTAGGCGAGATACTTCTTGTGAAAGTAATTCATATACTTCGTCAGCAGATTCAACTATAAACCAATAATAAATAATAAATAAAAAATATAAGTTAATTATAAATAACATTATAAACATCGCGTAATGTTATACCACGAAATGACTGTGATTGTCTAAATAATATAAATTGCTTAAAATCCCATCCCATTACGCCTATTTTTTTTAACAGAATAATTATTTCTCAATTTGTTAATATTTTTTTTATTTTTTAAATACGTGTATATTTTTTCACAAAATAAGTTTTATCTTTTTTGTCTACTTATATAAGATAGTTATTTCTCTTTTGATAGTATGTATATTTTTTTACAAAATATTTTTTTTTATTTTTTGAATAAGAAAAAAAAAATTTTAAAACGGATGTTCTAAAATAGATTGATGTATTTTTTGAGATGTTACAGTTTTCTGTATCAAATTCTATCGGAAGAAAGAAATTACTTGTTTAAAGTTGTTTGCTATTTTTTTATACTCCTATTTTTCATCTGAAAAACCCTTAAATTTTTTCATTTAGAAATAAAATTATCACCTGAAAGAAACAGTTATTTTATTTTTAAAGTAAAAAAAAACAAGTTTAAAACAGAATTAATAAGTGTTATTCTAGAATAAGTTTTTTTTGATCTTGTATCACATATCCATCTTGATTATTTTTGAGGTGTTACGGTTTTTTGTTCAAATCCTTTAAATTAGAAAAATAAAAATTACTTTTTTGAAGGTATTTTTCAGGTAATAATTTTGTTAAAAGGTTTTCAGGTGAAATAGCAACTTTAAGAAATAAATATTAGGGGTAATTAAAATTTTCGCAACTGCTTTTTAAATTTCAGGTGAAATAGAAACTTTAAGAAATAAATGTTAGGGTTAAAATTTTCATAACTGTTTTTTTTTTTTAATGCAAAATAAATATTATAAAAATAACAATTAATAAATATATTGTTTTTTTTCTTTACATTTTTATTTTTATTTTTGATAAAAAAAATAGTTGCCACTATCAATGTAGCTGCGTATATCAGTTTAAAATGTTACCCAAATTGCTCAGAATTTGGGATTTGGGATTTTGAAAAATAATTTGAGTAACATGTATATATCAGAAGAATTCCAGAGGGACCTTATTATAAGGTGCAGGTATCCTTAAGGATAGACTTGATATATTGGTGGATTTTAATTTTAAAATTTTTCTTATTCAGACACTATTTGTTGATGATTTTTTCGATGGGGACCTTGTTCATTTGTCCAGTAGGTTTACATGGGAGAACAGTTCAGTTTATCATGCTGCGGGAATAATGGTATTTATTTTTTTATTTATTTTATTTGTTATAAAACTTAAAACTAACTTGAGTTAACAAGGTATATCTTTTTTCTATAGCTTATAGTATACAAAGCTATAAAGTTTCCGAGTATTGAAAAGTTATCAAGTTCACCACCATTTATTTTTTTCATTTGTCAAATACTTTCAAATGAACAAAAAAATCCCCATGTTCTTCTTTGTAAAGAAACTCATTTCATCGAAGCTTCTTGTTTTCATTTAGTGAAAATAAACCAAAGGAGCATTTATTTACAATAACACATAAATCAAACAACATTCATTTCAAGTCCTTGGTATGGTGCCTGGAAGCCTCATATGCCATTAATGGATTTTTGAGACAGATTTTAAAAATTGAAGAACTAGTCATTTTTTTGATTGAAAGTACCTCAATAGATTTATGTTGTAATGCATACAACAATTCCTGCAGTTCAAATTAAACCACTCTCAGAACTATACTCAACAATTCCTGCAGTTCAAATTAAACCGCTCTCAGAACTATACCCAACAATGATTTTGATGAATGTATTAATTCCAAAAAACCTAAATTGTTATCTACCACCTTACCTCACACTCCTTCAACCACCTTACCTATTATATTATCACCTCCATCACTCTTGTCACTTTCACTTTCTTCTACAACACCTATTTTACCTACAACAACTCATTCATCTGTATCACAATTACTGGGCAACAAATTTCATAATTTTTATTCTTCTTCTTATACATCTGAAAAAAGTAATAAGAAAGAAAAGAAATACAAAAAGTGGTAAAGGCAGTATATAAAATATTGCCATTTCAAAATTTGCAGAACCTGAAGGAGAAGAAATACCAAAACTTTCTTACAATATGTCAGGTTTTGAAGAAGTTATTGAAATAGATAAAGATTGAAACATAAAAAATTCCTTTAATAATAAAATTTTTAATTAAAATAATTCTTTTTTAATTAATGATTAAAATTATAATCTTTTATCACATTTATAAAAAAAATCTAAATATTAATTTCTTTTTTCTTTTAATAAATAAAAATTGATTGTAATAAATTTTGTTTATTAATAAAATTTGTTTTGATTCTTTAAATAAAATTACAAAATTTACAGCTTGTTATTGATAAGATAAAATATTAAACTACACTACCATCTTGAGATATGAAAAAAGAAGTTTTTCTCTAATACAGATCAGATTAATTGAAAAAATCTTTTTTTTTACCATTTGTTCATTATATTCAGCATAGAGAATTTCTTCTGTTCATTCATCTATCTTCTGATCTTCCATTCTTTCATAAACACTGGCCTCACAGCATCACTCTTTAAAAATTCAAATCTATCTTGGTAATAAAAACATAATTATAAATAGCATTTGACCTTCATTCCAAACAAACTAAAAACTAAGCACAAAAAACATAAATATGAAGTCTTACCCTTAACAATCTCATAATGTACCGTAATCCTTGAAACATTCAAAAAAAATTAACAGGATGATGAAGGACAAATCTCTTATCCATTAACCTACAAAAAAAATAACATTGTCAAGAAGGTTAATTAACATTGCCCATATCCATTCATAGCTGAAGTATTCAAAAGGTAGTCGAAACAAAGAAATTGATGCAAAAAAAAAAAATTAGTACAATATATACAATCAAAGGAAGGATTTAACAAAGAGAACTCCAACCTTATGAAGAGCTTTGCTTTAAAACAAAAAAAAATTCTATCCTTTAAAAACAAAAATGTGTAGTCTCACGAAAAAATCATGAAAAAAAGAGATCGATGATCTGATCTTAAATCAATTTTTTTCATCACCACCCGTCAGATCACATAAAGAGACATATATATAAAACCATCAGAGGTTTTTTATTTCTATTTCAGGCATTAAGGAAAAGATTTTCGTAGGCCGTTCCAAAGTAACTACTGGAATTTCTCGCGGATGCATGAAACATTCTAATTCTAACGAGAATCCAAAAAAAAAAGACCAACGGCGTGACGTGACATTTTCAATTACGTACCATCCAGAACAACGATCAACAAAACTACACAAACACGACTAATTATTCCCAAAACGATATGAAAAAAGACTCCGATAATTTTGTTTTATGCTAAATTAGAAATCTTAACCCATTCCATAATGGAGTAATACATAACCTGATTTGTAAGTCAAAAAATAAGAATATGTTTAAAATAAAACTAATTCTAATGTTCTCAACAACTTGATAAAATCTTATACTAAAAATAGGTAGATAGATTCTTGTCTTCAATAACATATTATTTTATAAAAATAAAAATAAAAATAGATATTAAATGATATTGCAAATTTCAATAATTATCAAAAAATAGAAAAAAAATAGAAAATAGAAAAGCAGAAAATGTTACACCCTTCCGTGAATAATTGGATGACCATCATATTAAATATTAAATTAAGACTTCTTCAATGAAAATATTCTTCTTTACTTGTATTTCATTCTATAAATTTTCGTTAAAAAAAAAGTACAAAAATAAAACTAAACGACAAATTTGGTCGAGTATTTAACATTTCACCATTGTGATTCTCATTCTTCTCATTTTTAAATTGAAAAATTTTAAAGTTGATTTATAATGTAATTATCAACACCATCAACGTCCTCAACATCAACATCAACATCTTAATCAATAAAATTATAATTATATGATGATGATGATGGTGATGGGATAGTAAATCTAAAATTATTTTATTCCTAATTCCTTTGAGTGTTATCATCATTATCACCATCATCAAAATTCATTTATTTATTTTAGAA
Organism: Diversispora epigaea; assembly: GCA_003547095.1. NCBI lineage: Eukaryota > Fungi > Glomeromycota > Glomeromycetes > Diversisporales > Diversisporaceae > Diversispora > Diversispora epigaea. The sequence goes on along the minus strand of PQFF01000258.1, from coordinate 138,497 downwards.
CTCACTACGGAATTAATTAATTACGATTTATTATAATAAGTAAATTTAATAAATTCATAAAAAAAATTTTTTTTTACCTTTTATATATATATGATCATACATTAGTAAAGTATAATAACTAGATCATCGACAATTAATTAATTGATCAATAAACAAGAAAAAATGGATAACCAATAGAAGAAACTGATTCAATTATTGAGAAAATGAATTTCAGATGTTAGTAAAGATGTAATTAATTTTAAAGATTTATTGAATATTAATAATAATAATAGTAATCAATGAATATCGAATTTTAACTAGTACCCCACGATGATATGTTACTAAGAAATAATAGTTTTAAAAATAATAATAACAAAAAAATACTAATACGAAAGTGAAATGCAAAGAAGATAATTTTAATTTAAACGTGTTATTCCTTAAATTTCGATCATGTGCTCCGATTTATCAATATAATTTTATTGGGCACTCAATTCTATATAATAAAATTTACATCGAAAAATTTAATAATTTTTTTTTTTTTAAAAAAAAAACTTTTACCTTACAAAATATAAGCGAACAGAAATGTCTAGGGTGTGCCCAGAATGCAATCAAAATCACGGTCAAGATAGGTGGTGCAAACCGTGCAACTCAACGCATTTGAAAAATGATTTTGATAAATGGACAAGTGGAAATGCCACAATAGATAAATTTATTCAAGATATTCAAATAAATGCTGATGGTTATACAAAAGTAATAGAATTGATACCTTATGATAGATTTCAAGATATTAAACAAATAGCAAAAGGTGGTTATGGTACTATTTATTATGCTAAGTGGGTTGATGGATGTATTGAACAGTGGGATATTGAAAATCAACGATGGAAAAGAAAAGGTCAACTTGAAGTGATATTAAAAAAGTTTGATAATATTGTAGATATAAATGAAGATTTTTTAAATGAGGTCAAGTAATATTTTAAATTAATAATTAATATGGAAATTTATTTGAAAATATATAATATTAATATTAATTATAATTTAAAAAATATTTTATTTAGATGGTAATTCACTTGAGAACAAGTGGTTCTTCATTTTATGGGATTACAAAAGGCACAGAAACTCACGAATATATGATGGTTTTATTTTATTTTAAAGGTGGAAGTCTTAGAAATTATTTAAATGATAATTTTAATAAGATCGGTTGGTATAGTAAATTATACTATTTATACAATTTAGCTGAAGATTTTTCAGAAATTCATAAAAAAGATGTAGTTCATCGTGATTTTCATCCCGGAAATATTTTAAAAATTAGTTTAGAAAGTCATTCTATTCTAGGTATAACAGATTTTGGATTGAGTAAATTAATTACAGAAAACATAAAAAATCCCCAAGAGAATACCATTTCTGGAGTATTACCCTATATTGCTCCTGAAGTATTTATTGGGGGAGAATATACAAAGGCTGCCGATGTTTATTCATTTGCATTTGTTGCTTATGAAATAATTACTGGAATTCACCCATATCACGATGTGTCGCATGATAAAGAGTTGGCTTTTAAAATATGTAATGGATTTCGACCAAAAATTCCATTTCACACACCAAAATTAATTATACAAATGATTATGCGATGTTGGGATGCTCGACCTACACATCGACCCACTTTTGAAGAATTGAATAAAGAGTTGTGGAAATACTTTAGTGATTATTATGAAAATGACTATAAAAATAGTAACGAAATTACAATTCAAATTAAAGAAGCTGAAGAATTTTCCAAAAATCAAACAACAATTACAACAACTACAACTCCTACAAATTATAAAACACATCCGCAAGCAATTTATACTAGTAGACTTCTCAATTTTTCAAATCTTCCAAAACCCAAAAATGATGAAAATTTTGAAAAAAAACTTGAAGAATTAACAGAATCTTTTTATCAAATAAATGCTGGTAAGTTTCAACTATATATTTATTTTCATTTCATAATTATTTATTTAATTTAATTTTTATTTTTATTTATTTTTCATTTTTCATTTTTTAATTAGGTGATGATGACGACAACGATGATGATTTGAGTACATCTAATTTATAAATTTTATTCATTTTTTTTATTAATTATAAAGCACTTATTAATTTTTTTAAGATTAACACTATAGAATATGCAATTAAGATTTTTTATTAACGCAATTTTTATATAAAACAAATAATGAGTGTATTTTAAATTATACAATATATTTAATTTGGTTTAATTCCGAGCCGATAAAACACTAGCATTATAACAAATCTACCAAATAGGAAAAAGTTGCTTTCTTTTCCCGAAAAGGAAAATAAGTAATAATTATTTATTTTCAAGGAGTTCATTTAAAAGTTTTAACGCTCTATTAAATGCACCCAATAATTTCTTTTCATCATGATGTTTATGAATATGTATTTCAATATCAAAATCCAACCTCTGTAATTTTTTATTGAATGAACATAATCTTTTTAGTACTAATTTGTAATTAATCAAACCAATTCTTCCCATTTTTAAAGCTTTCTCGTTTGAACATAATTTCTTTTCTTTCTTCTCTTCATGTTTATTATCCTATTCATTTATTGTGATCTTGTTTCTGTAATCTCGTTTATTGATATAGTAATTTATTGTCACTAATTTGTTATTATTGTCATCATCGTCATATGATATAGCTACTATTTGTTGTTTTGGTGATGTATAATAATATGACTGAGATGCTGCTGACGATGACGACGATGATGATAATAATAAATATCACCAGAATTAACGATCATTTACATAGAGTTCGAACTTCCACCATTAATTGTTATTGTGATGATTATATTATTATTAGAATTACTATCATGATCGTTTTGATTGCGTTGTTGAATATGTTTCGCATGTTGATTAAGTGATGGTGGCATAACAGAGTAGGGAAAGTTTTTGTTTATAATTATAACTCCATGTATTGCATGTATTGCATGTATTGAATGTATTGCTTCATCATAATATAATCAACATCAACATCTTAATCAAATTATTATTTATATTGAGAATTATTTGTTGGTAAATGTGAGAATTAACATTTGGTGATAATTATACGATGATGACGATGGATTTACTGGTACTGGTAATGTTGATATTTTTGGTAGTGGTAATTCTTGCTTACTAATCATCATCATAAGCCTTCAAATAATTCATCATATCAGCTAATTCGAGGAATTGTTTTTAATCCAATTTTGCACATAATGAGATAAATAATATTAAAGCAAAACGTAAATTCAGACAAATTAATTTATCGAACTCTTTTTTTGTAGATTTCGATAAAGGGTGCCTTATGTTATATTACTTAATAATTTATTAAACATACAAAACAATTTCATGACTATAATTTTGTTTCTTTTGTTGTTAGAGCTTTGAATAGGGAATTATGTAATTTTACCTTTTCCCGTCAGGATTAGCAATACTCTACTTAAATTTTCGTGATTTGCTGGTTAGGTAGCGTGATCAAATTTTAGCCAATCATAATAATCACAATGATTATCTATTATAAAATTTCTTGAAAAAATTTATTTACAATGAATTATCTACCTCTCGTCAAATTTAAACTCATATATTAATTAAAAATGGTGGAAACAGTACAGTTTAACCTCGAGCAAACAATACCTATTTAGAAAAGAGGGGTATATTTACGAAAGTACTTTATATAATTCTCAGAATTTCAACACAATTAGCGCAATTCTAAGTGTTGAATCAATAAATAAATGTGTATATTGTATGCACATTTAGAAAGAAATAAAGGATATTATAAAAAAACGATCAAATTTTAAATACACATTGAAAAGAAGAACTCGTGTAAAAGGTTTTTTGAAATATATTGAATATGAAATGAATTTGGAGAAATTACGTAAAATGAGTAAGGTAAATTATATTATAAAAACAAGAATTTAATTGCAATTTAAAATATATTTATTTTAAATTGATAATTATTATAATTATTTTATAAAGGCATAAAAGGAAAAACTACGATATCCAATTATGCCATCACCCGAAGAATTTATTATATTTATGATCGTGTCATCCCATCAAAAAATTTAGTGGCGATACTTTCTTACTGCATCAGTATATAAAATTCGCAAGATCATCAAGAGCAGTAAAATATTTGGAAGGTAAATATTGCGAGATGTAATAATGATTATACTTAAATATACTTCTATTCGTGATTATATAATTTTAATGAAAATAATTAGATAATTAATCGTCATTTTGAAAATAAATTTATAGTGCAATTCAAGCACATCAAGATAAGCCTAGGTTTTAAGCTCTCGTAGCCATGAAATGTGTGGCAATATTATATCAGCGAGAGGTATCTTACAATGCATGTGATTCTTAGATCATTGATTCTTAGATTATTTATTTATTTTAATATTAATAACAATAATAAAAATATATAATTAGTATTGATGCAACGAGGTTTACGGATGATTTCTACTTCAGTTGGAAGAAATATTTTAAATTAGAGTTATCGTATGTTAAAAAGATTAAAACTCGCCAATTTCATTGGATCCAATAAAAGAAGAGAAAGATAATATGGACGATTCAATGATAGAAGAGAATAAAATTTATTCTCGATCAGATAATGAAATAATTCCAATAATTATTTATAAAGTAATAGAATCATAGCAATAATAATGGTGACGGGACGATGATGATGATGAATGGAACGAACAATAAATTGATGCAAGGAATCATAGTAAAGATTGTGCTCTCAAATGCTATAAAAGGTAAGAATATATATATTTTTTTGGACATTCATTTAAGATTAAGCACAATCAATCACATTAATTTTATTTTAAAGCTATTCCAAATGATTTAAGTTTTCGAAAAGAATTTATTGATTTTTTCCGTCAATACCCTGATACGCTTTCAATTGTTGATTTTATTTATCAAAGGTAAATTGACGACTTTAATTTATAAAATTATTTATTTTGAGAGCAATATAAATTTATCATCATCATCATTATTATTATTATTTTGTATAGCATCGCAAATGATTTTAGAAATGAGATAGAAACCAGATCTTTTTTTGTTGAAAGATGCATTTTTGGTCTTGATGTAAATAGTCTTGAATGCATTACTGTTATAAAAAAGACTGTTGAAGAATATCGAGAAAGCATGGCAGCAAAGAATAATTATATTTGTTTACCGAATTTTTCAGACAAACCTCCGCAAGAAACTTTGGTAATTATTATTCACTTTATTATTTGATCAAATTTTTATTGTTTTATTTTATTATTTTTATTTTTTATTTTATTTTTATTTTTAATTATTTTATTTTTATTTTTATTTATTTTTATTTTATTTTTTTTTATTTTTTTTATTATTATTTTTATTCAATTTTGACAGCGAAATTATTTTTCAAAACTATTACCAATGATCTATGCCAGAGAATTTTATACAAATATGGCCTCAAATGTTATAAATGTTATGCGAGTGGATTGACTGGATTTTAATAGTGAATGAATCTGAAGAATCAAAATTCGAGCAGATTCAAGAAACAATCCTAAAAAGTAACGGAACTTTTCCTCATAGTACTGATTTGTGATTAAGAAGAATTAATTTCAGTAGGAATATTCGAGATAATCCACTAGAACATGAATTGGCTTCAAGTCATATCCCACTTCCCAAGATTTACGGAATTCATGTCTCGTAGATTTTATACAAGTGGGAGATTAACGATTTTAAAAACAAGAAATCTTTGTTAGTGTTATATCATCATCATATTAATCTTATTATTAATCGTATTGAAATTTTTTTTAAAAATATTTTATTTAATCACTCTTTCTAAATTTATTATTAGAATGCTGTCTCGAAGATGCTTCCATGCAGTTTAATGAAGAGGTGGCAAATATTAAAATAAATTTGGCACACGTGATAGAGTTTTCACCAGTTCACCAGGTCTACAAAGAGTATGCATAAATTTTATTAAATTAATTCATTTCATTTCATTTATTTACACTTTTCTCTTATTTCTCTCTTTTATTATAACATTCTTTTTTTCTTTATGTAATAAAGTCTCCTATCAAAAGAGGTTACTTTCTTGGCCTTTTACCAAGCTTGCATCATAATCGAAAAACAAAGATGCAAGAATAACGTATTCGAAAGATACAAGCTTTCAAACTCCAAAAGATGTCAAAGTGCATCTAGGATGGCTTTAAAGACAAGCCTGTCGATTTCAAAAGACATCTATTGGTATGTTTTCGATTTCAATTTAGATAGATATATATTATTATATTGATTGTTTTTACCAATTAATTATTCAATTTATATTTTAATAGAATTGTGGATAGATTACACACAATATAATAAAATAATCGGGGATGAGAATCGAGCGGCATTTTGTACGAACAGGCCTTGGAAGTTGTATCTGATCCGGAGGAATTTAAAAGAAGGTTTCGTGAATTAACATCATAATCCCGGGGATGGAATAACCAAGAGATATGGTATGATTTGATTTTGGGCAAAGAAAAAATAATCAATTGTCGAAAGTTATAAGTTATATGTCAAATGTAATTCGAATAAGTAATTGTCGCTATTTTAAGTGATTAGTTATCAATTGTGAATAAACATCCAAGACAACAGAATAAGACCTTTTATAAATGACGTATGCTATTCCTTAATTATATTTATCGATCGACATTGTTATTCTACATTTAGCAACTCTTTAGGAGTTTTCTAGTTAAACAGGTCAGGTATAACATCAAAAATTATAATTTTACGCTAAAACCAAGTTTACTAAGTAAACAATTTTTTATCTCAAAAAACAAGAAAAAATGAAATTATTTTCTTAATTATCATCATCTTGACTCGTAACAGATAAGAAAATACAAATAACACACTTTGTATTGTAATTATTTCTTTGGGTAATATATCATCGTTGGGTACTGGTTAAATTTTGATATTCAGGTTGATTACTCTTATTACTGCTATTGCTATTTCTATCATCATAAAACGTTCTCAATATTTTATAAAATCTTTAAAATCTGTATCAAATAATGATCATTATGTATAATTAATTGCATCCATCCTAAAATACTTACTTTTTTTTTACTTTTAATTCTGAATATTAAATACTTTTTTCTGAACGTAAGATATATATATTGTGATAATCTTAATATTTTGTAAAAATCGGGAAAAAAATAAAATAAATTTATATAAATTCTGAATTATTGCTTATTTCAGATATTGACTCGACTACTAAAATAAATTAAAATAAATTTAGCTAACTAAGCCAACTGAAGCTAAAAATTTTCAATATGATGCGACTTGTAAAAATAATGTTATAGAAATTGAATAAATAATAAAAAAAATTTTAATTATATTATACTATATATTTTATAATTAAATGCAAATAAAAATTAAATAACGTTAAATAAAATTTATAAATCAAACATATCCAAATCATCATCATCACCTAATTAAAAAATAAAAATAAAAATTGATTAAAAATAATAATAAATAATTATAAATAAAATAAAAAATACTTACTAGCATTTATTTGATAAAAAGATTTTGTTAATTCTTCAAGTTTTTTTTCAAAATTTTCTTTATTTTTAGGCTTTGGAAGATTTGAAAAATTGAGAAGTCTACTGGTATAAATTGCTCTCGGATGTGTTTTGTAATTTCTTGGAGTTGTGGTTGTTTGATTTTTGGAAAATTCTTCAGCTTCTTTAATCTGAATTGAAATTTCGTTACTATTTTTATCATCCCAGTGCTTATCCAACTCTTGATCTAATTCTTCAAAAGTGGGTCGTTGTGTAATTCTAGCATCCCAACATCGCATAATTATTTGTGTAATTAATTTGGGTGTGTGAAATGGAATTTTTGGTCGAAATCCGCAACAGATTTTAAAGGCTAAATCTTTATCATGCGGCACATCGTGATATGGTGGAAGTCCAGTAATTATTTCATAAGCAACAAATGCAAATGAATAAACATCGGCAGCCTTTGTATATTCTCCTCCAATTAATACTTCTGGAGCAATATAGGGTAATACTCCAGAAATAGTTTTATTTGGGGATTTTTTTTTGCTTTCTATAATTAATTTACTCAATCCAAAATCTGATATGTCTATACCATATAAATGTTCAAAATTAGATGATAAAATATTTCCGGGATGAAAATCACAATGAACTATATCTAATTTATGAATTCCTTTAAAACCATAGGTCAAATCTTTTAAATAGTATAACTTGTAATTCCAATCAATATTATTGAAATTTTTATTTAAATAATTTCTAAGACTTCCACCTTTGAAATATTTTAAAACCATCATATATTCATGAGTTTCAGGATCTTTTGTAATTCCATAAAATGAGCTTGATGAATATTTACCATTTGTTCTTAAGTGAATTGTCAACTAAATAACATAGTTTTTAAATTATAATTAATATATTACATATTTTCGAATTAATTTATAAAATTAGAGATTGGAACCAGGTTCATATTATTATAATTCCGGCTGGCACCAAAGATTAACCATAACCATTTAATTTAGACCATCTGATCTTTAATACCAGCCGAATTATCATTTATAAAATTGTTCGGGTCCCAATCCTTATTTAAAATATTACTTTACCTCATTTAGGAAGCTTTCATTAATATCTACAGTACCATCAAACTTTTTTAATACCACTTCAATTTGACCTTTTCTTTTCCATTTTTGATTTTCAATATCCCAATATTGAATATATCCATCAACCCATTCAGCATAATAAATAGTAGCATAACCACCTTTTGCTATTTGTTTAATATATTGAGTTCTATCATAAGGTATCCATTCTATTACTTTATCAGAATCATCAGCATTCAGTTGAGCACCCTGAATAAATTTATCTATTGTGTCGTTTCCACTTTTCCATTTATCAAACCCATTTTTAAAGTGTGTTGAGTAGCACGGTTTACACCACCAACTCTTATGGCACAATTTAGGCATTTCCTGATCGCTTATAGTATGTTCGGGCATTTTTCTGTTCGCTTATAGTATATAGGTGGAAGTTCTATTTTTTTTTTTTGAAAAAAAAAATTTATAAATAAATTTTTAATGGAATGAGTTCAGTAATTCTGGAGACAGTATTTGTACGATATTACATGGCTTGGTCATCAAGTGTTGTTCCACCATGACCAAAATTTGGATTTTCAGGTATAACATAATAAATTGAATTTACGTTTTGCAACACCTTTAAGTTCTAATATTTATTTCTTTGGTCAACTGTTAGTAGCATATCATCAACTGGTTGATATTCAGTTGCTCATTATTACAATCATAATAAGCGTTCTTCATTTTCTTCACATTTCTCAATAATTGAATCAGTTTCTTCCATTGATTATCGAATTGAATATAATAAATATATACAAAAAATTAATGAATATAGAATATTTATTTGTTCATTCAATAGTTTCGCCGTGGACAAATTTGTTTTCCCGGTTTTTATCGCTTACCTTTAGCATAGAGAACCTCTTCTACTATACTTCATAGTATTATTGCCTAAAAACCTGAATTCACAGAGTAATAGAAATCTTAGATATCTAGCAACTTGTATTAAATAATTCACTAATATAAATGGTTTCCAGTACCTTCATCCTAATGTTATTTGCGATGCATTCATCGGGAAATTTAAAAAACCGTAAATTTACGTAAATCTACTCAAATAAATTACGTAATTTTACGTAATTTTACGTAAATTTACGGTTTTTAAAATTTCCTGATGCTGTGACGTGTCGTGTAGTGCAGTTATTTGGTATGTGAAAGAAAATATATTATTTATAATTTTTTACACTGCTGTATATTCATAAACCAACCAAAAAAGCTGGAATACAAAATCGAAAAAGGCAATCCTTCAAGAATATTCGCTTTGATAAATTTAACACTCTTAATTTCAGAATTTTGAGATATTAAAAACACTAGGAAATTTAACATTGGGATAATTTTTCGCACCTTTTTTTTTAAAAAAATTATAAAATCTAATTCTTATGAATAACAATCTTATATTGAATCTTAAAAAACAATTTGAAAATATAAAACAATGAAGCCCATTTTATACGTGCAATTGGAATGGTAATAATTAAAATCCATTTTAAATTTTTTTTTTAAAAAAAAAAAAATAATTAAAGAATTGTTTTTAGGGCAGAAAAATGTAAGGAAAGATCTATAATTAAACATGTGCACGAAAAAGACTGCCTTAAAAATACGTTAATATTGAATTTTTAGTCAGTATGATGTAATTAATTGATTTATAAGCAACCATCGTAATTATAAATAACTATAAAAATGTCAAATTACAAATTCAATGATGGAAACCATTGATAACCAATTAAATATATAAAAAAATTTTGGAAAAATAAATTATTCGATACTTTAATAAAATTATAAATAAATTCTTTATTAATTTTATTCAGTTTAGTTATTAGGAAATGTTTATAAATAAAACATCCAAACAGATGCAAAATTCATAAATCTCCATTAAATAAGTTTCATTAAAAAGAAGAAAATGAATATAAAAATAAATCAAAAATGAAAAAATTCAATCTTTATTTCATAAAATAATAAAGATAAAAAGAAAAAATAAAAATTTTTTTCAGCGGAAAATTATATTATATGAAAAGTTAGATATTTATAATTTGTTAAAAATGTGAAAAGATATGTTATACATAATAATTTTAAAATCATTTAGTCTTCTCATTAGTATATAATATAATATGGATAATTTAAAAATAACAGAAAAAAAAATAAGTGATGAATTAAATTAAAATGGTATTATGATTGCAGCATTAGTTTATAAAACGATTCCAAGTGGGATTTATACAACCACTCCACACTAGCAATACCAGAGTGGGAACTTAAAGCTTGCTTACAAACACATGAAAAGATATATACCGTTATTTTTATTGATTTTTTTTTGAGAATTATTTAAAATACTATACATTACAAAGTAATTTTCAAGAGTAATAGACAATGATCAATTTATAAGTATTTCTTTAAAATTAATGAAAACGCAGTTGTAATAATAGAATTCATAAAACATTAGTTGATTTTATTATAATTTGCTTAATATCCACTCACCTATCATACCAAAAACAAAAGAATATAAAGCCTAAAAAGTCAAAAAGTTTAGACTTTTCTCATTTTTGATAGCGATTATTCATAAAAAGAGCAATTGTCAGATTTAGATATTTCAAAATAATCATTTATTTAATATATAATTTTTTAAAGAAGACCATTTCATAGATAGCTTAGCATTAGAGATAAACATCCATAATTTCACTTTTGATCCTTAGAAAACTGCTGAATAGTGAGATTCATTATAATATTTTGTAATGCAAATTTACTAAAAGCTCTTCTTCTATTGCTTTCTTGTCATTATTGCAAAAATAAAAACAACACATACATTTAAATAAAGAATGGAAAATGTATAAATTGTTTTAAAAGATATTTTATAATAGAAATATTTAAATAGGATATGTTTATAAACAATTATCTAAAATCATGTTTAGTAATGGAGAGCAAGTATTATATGCAGGAAAAGAAAGATTAAAAATTTATGTGATTTATATCTTAAAATTTTTAAAAAACAAATCCTTAAATGAGTTTCATACATATTATTTGAAATGAAAAACCAAACCATGCAAAGTGCAAAGAATAAATAATGCATATTAATATATAAAAATTAGATTATATTATTCTGCCTTGCCAATATTTTTACTATTCTATATATGCAATACCAATTTAATTGCCAAAATTTTCTTTTACATATAGAAAATATTTAGTAAAAAATTAATCATTTAAAAACACAAATAAATAAAAAAATAAATTAGATATTATTTTAATACAAATTAAATTCAATGTATTATTCATTGAAAATAATTCTTTGATAAATAAATAATTACAGCCAATATTAATTAAGTATAGTTTGCCTGACAATTATTAACCCAGAATCATGGAAGAATAGCAGAGTTGTTTCTTGATTGATATAGAAATATTTTATGATTTTTTTTCATGAAAAGTAGGGTGGGCCTATATAGTCTTCTTCCCATTCAAGGCTATTCACTGAGCCACATAATAAGTGGTTGCCTGAAGTTAAAAGGCTCTGATTTATATATAATTATATTAAATCTATCAGGTGACAAATATGACAGACTTATCATTATTTCTGCTCATATCCTTGGTTAGTTATTATCGACAATAGTATAAAATACTTATTTCCACAATATTATCATTATTTAAAAATTTACTACTTGCCAAACCAATACTGGGCACAGATAACCTACTCAGTTGTCTGATGCTTTGATGGGATAAATATTTTCATTGAAAATATCACTAATTTTTCAAACTCAAGTTGACTGTAAATAAGCATGTAAATATGAGAAAAAGTTCTTAGTTTATTATTCCAATTACTTTTTTATGGTCTTACATATTGGAACATTCTCGATATAACTGGACTGGACCACATTCAGAAACTATATAGGATAATCTTTATAAAGTTAACATAGAATATTTATAAATATTATTACTGCAATTTTTTCAGATAATTATTCAAATAAGGGATTACAGATTTTTAGATACTAAAACAATGTAGACTAATATAAATGTCCTCAACCATTTTTTATAGATAATTATTTTTTAGTATTATTATTAATCTTTATAAAGTTAATATAAAATATTTATAAATATTATTATTGCAATTTTTTCAGATAATTATTCAAATAAGGGATTACAGATTTTTAGATACTAAAATAATATAGACTAATATAAATGTCCTCAACCATTTTTTATAGATAATTATTTTTTAGTATTATTATTAAAAATAGCTGATATAATAAGCAAATTACACTTTGTCATCAATTATCTTGAGTTTGAGTCAAAACTAAATATTTATACTGTATTTCATCAATTCCATAATTAAACTTTCTGGTGCTCACCAATGTCTTGAGAATAGCAAATCAAATGCAATAAAAAAAGTTCTGGAACAAAATAAATTTTATTAAATTTGCAAATACTACAACCCAAACAACAATCTTATTCATAGATTATGTCTCAACTTATAACCAACAGTATTATGAGTTCAAAAATTGGAGAAAAATAAAAAAAATAAATAATAATTATAATGAAGATGCCAAAATTAAAATCAATAATAAGATTTAAAATTCTTACTCTCCATTTAGTACTCAAACAAGCATAGTAGAAATTACAAAATTTAAGAAACCTCATAGATAATATAAGTAATATAACAAAATTATTTTGAATGAAACATAAAAATGGATTCATTAAAGCATATGTGAAAAGTATGTTGGTGCACAATCTACAATATTATGTAAAAAATAAGTTTTATATTATTATTGGAATTTAGTACAATATTAACATTATGAACAAAATACTTACACATACTTTATAGTCAAAATTTGAAAACTCTGAAAGTTATTTACAGTTTATCTCACTATTTGATATAATATTTAAATATTATGCATTTTAAAACTCAGCTTTCTAAGATCTAACTCAAAAAACTTTTTAAGAAACTTTACATCATCAATATTGCTTATTAGTCAATAATTACCCATTTTTACTGTTGATCATTCTTAGGGTTGTTTTGTTATGCAGTTATATGTTCTGGCTTAAGAAAGTACCATTGTTATTAATTCTACATCTAGTAATTTATCATTCTTATTTTTTAATAATTTAAATTAATTGTTTATTTATTTCTAATAATAGTTATTTGTTTAAATATTTATTAATTTAATTTCAAATCAAACTAGTATTTAGGTTGAGCCAATTAATAGAAGTCGAAAATAAGGAAATTTCATTCTTTTTTATTTTATTTACCATTTTAGGTGAATTATCTAAAATTCAATAATGTAAAGATGATTGTATTGCGTATATTAAAAATATAAAACAAAATTTTTATTTAAATTTTAAGATTTGATTTCAATTTTTTTAATGAAATTATTGCTTTAAAATCGTATAAATTATATTATTAAATTATTTTTTAATTCACATTCTCAACTATGCGCTTGATCATATAAAAGAAAGTAAATATAAGTGTTGTTACTAAAAAGTAAAATTTTCACACAAAGAAAATAACTACGCAATCTAAACTCGCTCTCAGTAACTTAGAAACATTTTTACTACAAAATCAAATGATTAAATACAAACATCAATGATTTATTTACACCACAAGCACCTTTCGTCATTCCAAGGGAGATAGAGACACATCACATATATTAATTAGCTAGATGAAAGAAATTAATTGAATAAATTATACTACTTATAAAGGTAACAAATAATATATAAATATATATTTTTTTACTTTTACTACTATTAAAATAAGTAAGTTGAATAAAGCTGAAAATTTCCTATACTCTCTCTCTCTTCGTGTGTATTTTGTTCTGGTTGGAATGGAAGAAATGAAATTATTATTGGTGCTTATGGAAAAGAAATGTTGATTTATAAACAAAATTGGTAAATTATTATACAAAACAAAATTGTTATACATCACGAAGATCCAAATTTTATAATTAGTTTTAAACTAGAATCGTTAGACTACAATAAAAATGAGATCATTAATGATATGATATAAAATTTTTTTATTTTTTTTTTTATAAAATATACTAAAAAAAGGTTATTTAAAAGATGGGAGAGATATGCACTGCCTTATAGATTCACTTATATTTTATAAATTAATTAAAACAATATTCAATAAATTATTCCAGTAATGGTCTAAATTTAATTACTAATTTAGTTAGATGAACCAGACCAGATTAATGAAATCAATGAGTTCATACATTTAAATCACGAGCATGTAATGTACATATCATGCATAAATAAAAATAATAATAACAATTCATTTTAATTGATTACATACTGGTCAGCTTTTAATTAAAAAATAAGAAGCCATACTCTATAATTCCAGTGATCAAATAAATAAATAAAATGAGAAATATAAATGATAAAAATAATTATCATTAATATTAAAATATTAAAGTTGACTCAAGGCTAAACAAAACATTAAATAAATTAAAGATTAATTTCATTTTCTTTAACTATGCAAATTTAAATATTGTTAATTATGTTTTAAATTAAAAATACTAAACAAATAATTCAAGAAATATAATGCTTACTTATCTTCGGGAATTTTGAGACCCCATTGTTTTGTATCTTAGAATAATAATTTATGTAAATATTTTATAAAAACAATTATTTGTTACTTTAAAAAATATACTTACCATGTTCAATAGTTTCAATTTTCTTTGATTTTAGAAAAGGCAAATATCTACTTGTGTATATTGCTTGAGGATGCGTCATTTTTGGATTATATTGAATGAAATTCTTATTTAACTTATTAACCTTGTTAGCTTTTTCAGTCTGTCTTTCTATCTCACTATTATTATTATAATTAGAATATTTCTTAAGTTGAGATTTCAATTCTATAGCTTTTGGACGATTGGAAGGATCAGTATCCCAACATTTTTCCATTAAATCTTTAAGCAATTGTGGAATCTCATACATAATTTCAGGTTTTTGTCCTTTACAAATTGAGATCACAAGATTTTTATCGTGTGGTATATTATAATAAGGTGGATAACTAGTAAAAACTTCATACATAATCATACCAAATGAGTAAATGTCAGATGCTTGAGTATATTCTCCTCTATTTAATGTCTCAGGTGCCATATATGGAATTACTCCATAAATTTTTTCTGGATCATTTTCTGTAACTGGCTTACACAACCCAAAATCAGTGATATAAGTGCTAGTTTTAGTTTCATTCACTATATTGCCAGAGTGAAAATCTTTGTGCATTAATCCAGTTTCATGAATTTTAGCAAGTCCTAAAGCTATATAAAATAAATTCTTAATTTTATTTTTCCAAGTTAATTCTTTAAAGTCACTATTCAACATTTTTCTTAAACTACCATATATTGCAAATTGCATAACCAACATATATTCATTTTTTGTTGGATTCTTGGTTATTCCATATATTGCAATTGCCCATATACCTCGAAATTTGAGTTGATGTTTTATCTAAAATATCAATAAGTTCAGTATTAATAAAAATGATTATTGTTTATTCAATTAATGATAATATAAAGTATTTCACCTCCTGTAAAAATCCACCTTTATTTGTAGAAGTATTAAGACTTTTTAAGCAAATATATTGTTGTGATCTTTTCCAAATTTTCTCTTGAGAATCCCAAGATATAATATATCCATCGGACCATCTTGCTGTGAAAACTTTGCTAAAACCACCTTTATCAAGATATTCAATATTATAAAATCTATCAAACGGAATCCATTCAATAACTTCTTCATATTTAGTTGCCTTGAGTTGAGTTTTTTGAATAAATTCATCAATTTCTGCATCTTCACTTGTCCATTTATTAAATTCACTTTGAAATCTTTTGCTATTACATGTATTGCACCATTGTGGCCCTGTATTATTTTGCTGACAGTCTTCACATTTTCCATATTCACTAAAATGTATTATTTAAAATAAGAAATTATGAAAACTCTATATTGAAATTGTTGTAAATGTAAATATTTACCCCCTATATATGCAATGGATTGAAAAAATATTAGTTGATATTAAATTAATTTAAAACTTTAATTTTATCTAAATACTCACCTTTAATATATTTGATAATTAATTAAAGAAATATTATTAGATGTTAAATTATCTTGAAACTTTGATTGAAATAATTATGAATTTAAATAATACTCACGCCCTGTAATAAGATAATTAATTAAAGAAGTATTATTAGATATTAAATTGACTTGAAATTTTGATCTAAATAATTATGAATTTAAATAATACTCACTCCCTGTAATTTAATTGCATGATAATCAATTAAAGTAGTATTATTAGATATTAAATTAACTTGAAATTTCAATTGAAATAATTATGAATTTAAATAATACTCACGCCCTGTGATTCATTGCATGATAATTAATTAAAGTATTATTAGATATTAAATTAGCTTGAAATTTCGATCTAAATAATTATGAATTTAAATAATACTCACAAACTATAATAAGATTATTAGATATTAAATTAGCTAGAAATTTCGATCTAAATAATTATGAATTTAAATAATACTCACTTCCTATAATAAGATATGTATTTGATTAAATGATAATTAATTAAAGAAGTATTATTAGATATTAAATTAGCTTGAAATTTCGATCAAAATAATTATGAATTAAACAATACTCACCTCCTATGATTCAATTGCATGATAATTAATTAAAGAAGTATTATTAGATATTAAATTAATTTGAAATTTCGATTGAAATAATTATGATTTAAATAATACTCACAAACTATAATAAGATAATTAATTAAAGAAGTATTATTAGATATTAAATTAGCTTGAAATTTCGATCTAAATAATTATGAATTTAAATAATACTCACAAACTATAATAAGATAATTAATTAAAGAAGTATTATTAGATATTAAATTAGCTTGAAATTTCGATCTAAATAATTATGAATTTAAATAATACTCACATACTGTGATTCAATTGCATGATAATTAATTAAAGAAGTATTATTAGATATTAAATTAGCTTGAAATTTCGATCTAATAATTATGAATTTAAATAATACTCACTCCCTGTGATTCAATTGCATGATAATTAATTAAAGAAGTATTATTAGATATTAAATTATCTTGAAATTTCAATCTAAATAATTATACTCACAAACTATAATAATATAATTAATTAAAGAAGTATTATTAGATATTAAATTAGCTTGAAACTTTGATCCAAATAATTACAAATTTAAATAATACTCACCCCTGTAATAAGATACATATTTAAAGAAGTATTATTAGATGTTAGATTAGCTTGAAACTTTGATCTGAATAATTATGAATTTAAATAATACTCACTCCCTGTGCATGATAATTAATTTAAGTATTATTAGATATTAAATTAGCTTGAAATTTCGATCTAAATAATTATGAATTTAAATAATACTCACATACTGTGATTCAATTGCATGATAATTAATTAAAAAAGTATTATTAGATATTAAATTAGCTTGAAATTTCGATTGAAATAATTATGAATTTAAATAATACTCACCTCCTGTGATTCAATTGCATGATAATTAATTAAAGAAGTATTATTAGATATTAAATTATCTTGAAATTTCAATCTAAATAGTTATGAATTTAAATAATACTTACAAACTATAATAAGATAATTAATTAAAGAAGTATTATTAGATATTAAATTAGCTTGAAACTTTGATCCAAATAATTACAAATTTAAATAATACTCACCCCCTGTAATAAGATACATATTTAAAGTAGTATTATTAGATGTTAGATTAGCTTGAAACTTTGATCTGAATAAATACTCACTCCCTGTGCATGATAATTAATTAAAGTATTATTAAATATTAAATTAGCTTGAAATTTCGATCTAAATAATTATGAATTTAAATAATACTCACAAACTATAATAAGATTATTAGATATTAAATTAGCTAGAAATTTTGATCTAAATAATTATGAATTTAAATAATACTCACTTCCTGTAATAAGATATGTATTTGATTAAATGATAATTAATTAAAGAAGTATTATTAGATATTAAATTAGCTTGAAATTTCGATCTAAATAATTATGAATTTAAATAATACTCACTCACTGTGATTCAATTGCGCGATAATTAATTAAAGAAGTATTATTAGATATTAAATTAGCTTGAAATTTCGATCAAAATAATTATGAATTAAATAATACTCACTCCCTGTAATTCAATTGCATGATGATTAATTAAAGAAGTATTATTAGATATTAAATTAGCTTGAAATTTCAATCTAAATAATTATAAATTTAAATAATACTCACAAACTATAATAAGATAATTAATTAAAGAAGTATTATTAGATATTAAATTAGCTTGAAATTTCGATCTAAATAATTATGAATTTAAATAATACTCACGCCCTGTGATTCAATTGCCTGATAATTAAAGAAGTATTATTAGATATTAAACTAGCTTGAAATTTCAATCTAAATAATTATGAATTTAAATAATACTTACCTTCTGTGATTCAATTGCATGATAATTAATTAAAGAAGTATTAGATATTAAATTAGCTTGAGATTTCAATCTAAATAATTATGAATTTAAATGATACTCACCTCCTGTGATTCAATTGCATGATAATTAATTAAAGAAGTATTATTAGATATTAAATTAGCTTGAAATTTCAATCTAAATAATTATGAATTTAAATAATACTTACCTTCTGTGATCCAATTGCATGATAATTAATTAAAGAAGTATTAGATATTAAATTAGCTTGAGATTTCAATCTAAATAATTATGAATTTAAATGATACTCACCTCCTGTGATTCAATTGCATGATAATTAATTAAAGAAGTATTAAATTAGCTTAAAATTTTGATCTAAATAATTATGAATTTAAATAATACTCACAAACTATAATAAAATAATTAATTAAAGAAGTATCATTAGATATTAAATTAGCTTGAAATTTCGATCTAAATAATTATGATTTAAATAATACTCACAAACTGTGATTCAATTGCATAATAATTATTAAATTAGCTTGAAATTTCAATCTAAATAATTATAAATTTAAATAATACTCACTCCCTGTGATCCAATTGCATGATAATTAATTAAAGAAGTATTATTAGATATTAAATTAGCTTAAAATTTCGATCGAAATAATTATGAATTTAAATAATACTCACTCCCTGTGATTCAAATGTATGATAATTAATTAAAAGATATTAAATTATTTTGAAATTTCAATCTAAATAGGCATCAGGAATTATATAAAAATGCTCTAGTGTGACCATTTATATAGCATACTAAAACACAATGTTCTAGCATAATAAAGATTTTCCGTTTATATAGTGTACTAGAATAGTGTATTTTGAATGCAATAAAAACTTTTCGTTCATATAATGTACTAGAATGTAATGTTCCAGTGTGTAATATAGACTTTCCATTCATATAGTGTACTAGAATGTCTCTATATAATTCCTGATGATAATTATGAATTTAAATACTACTCACAAACTATAATAAGATAATTAATTAAAGAAGTATTATTAGATATTAAATTAGCTTGAAATTTTAATCCAAATAATTACAAATTTAAATAATACTCACTCCCTATAATAAGATATGTATTTGGTTAAATGATAATTAATTAAAGAAATATTATTAGATGTTAGATTAGCTTGAAACTTTGATCTAAATAATTATGAATTTAAATAATACTCACTCCCTTTGCATAATAATTAATTAAAGTATTAGATATTAAATTAGCTTGAAATTTTGATCTAAATATAATTATGAATTTAAATAATACTCACAAACTATAATAAGATAATTAATTAAAGAAGTATTATTAGATATTAAATTAGCGTGAAATTTCGATCTAAATAATTACAAATTTAAATAATACTTACTTCCTGTAATAAGACATGTATTTGATTAAATGATAATTAATTCAAGTATTATTAGATATTAAATTAGCTTAAAATTTTGATCTAAATAGTTATGATTTAAATAATACTCACCTCCTGTAATTCAATTGTATGATAATTAATTAAAGAAGTATTAGATATTAAATTAGCTTGAGATTTCAATCTAAATAATTATGAATTTAAATGATACTCACCTCCTGTGATTCAATTGCATGATAATTAATTAAAGAAGTATTATTAGATAAATTAGCTTGAAATTTCGATTGAAATAATTATGAATTTAAATAATACTCACGCCCTGTGATTCAATTGAATTAAAGAAGTATTATTAGATATGAAATTAGCTTGAAATTTCAATCTAAATAATTATGAATTTAAATAATACTCACCTTCTGTGATTCAATTGCATGATAATTAATTAAAGAAGTATTATTAGATATTAAATTGACTTGAAATTTCAATCTAAATAATTATGAATTTAAATAATACTCACGCCCTGTGATTCAATTGCATGATAATTAATGAAGTATTATTAGATATTAAATTAGCTTGAAATTTCGATCCAAATAATTATGAATTTAAATAATACTCACCTCCTGTGATTCAATTGCATGATAATTAATTAAAGAAGTATTATTAGATATTAAATTAGCTTGAAATTTTGATTGAAATAATTATGAATTTAAATAATACTCACGCCCTGTAATTCAATTGCATGATAATTAATTAAAGAAGTATTATTAGATATTAAATTAGCTTGAAATTTCAATTGAAATAATTATGAATTTAAATAATACTCACGCCCTGTGATTCAATTGTATGATAATTAATTAAAAAAGTATTATTAGATATTAAATTAGCTTGAAATTTCGATCTAAATAATTATAAATTTAAATAATACTTACAAACTATAATAAGATAATTAATTAAAGAAGAATTATTAGATATTAATTGCCTTGAAATTTCGATCTAAATAATTATGATTTAAATAATACTCACAAACTGTGATTCAATTGCATGATAATTAATTCAAGAAGTATTATTAGATGTTAAATTAGCTTGAAATTTCGATCTAAATAATTATGAATTTAAATAATACTCACTCCCTGTAATTCAATTGCATGGTAATTAATTAAAGAAGTATTGGATATTAAATTGGCTTGAAATTTCGATTGAAATAATTATGAATTTAAATAATACTCACTCTCTGTGATTATTAGATATTGAATTATCATGAAATTTCGATCTAAATAATTATGAATTTAAATAATACTCACAAACTATAATAAGATAATTAATTAAAGAAGTATTATTAGATATTAAATTAGCTTGAAATTTTGATCTAAATAATTATGATTTAAATAATACTCACAAACTGTGATTCAATTGCATAATAATTATTAAATTAGCTTGAAATTTCGATCTAATAATTATGAATTTAAATAATACTCACTCCCTGTGATTCAATTGCATGATAATTAATTAAAGAAGTATTATTAGATATTAAATTATCTTGAAATTTCGATCTAAATAATTATACTCACAAACTATAATAAGATAATTAATTAAAGAAGTATTATTAGATATTAAATTAGCTTGAAACTTTGATCCAAATAATTACAAATTTAAATAATACTCACTCCCTGTAATAAGATACATATTTAAAGAAGTATTATTAGATGTTAGATTAGCTTGAAACTTTGATCTAAATAATTATGATTTAAATAAAACTCACTCCCTGTGCATGATAATTAATTAAAGTATTAGATATTAAATTAGCTTGAAATTTCGATCTAAATAATTATGATTTAAATAATACTCACAAACTATAATAAGATAATTAATTAAAGAAGTATTATTAGATATTAAATTAGCTTGAAATTTCGATCTAAATAATTATGAATTTAAATAATACTCACTTCCTGTAATAAGATACGTATTTGATTAAATGATAATTAATTCAAGGTATTAAATTAGCTTGAAATTTCGATCTAAATAATTATGATTTAAATAATACTCACCTCCTGTTATTTAATTGCATGATAATTAATTAAAGAAGTATTATTAGATATTAAATTAGTTTGAAATTTCAATCTAAATAATTATAAATACTCACTCCCTGTGATTCAATTGAATTGCATGATAATTAATTAAAGAAGTATTAAATTAGCTTGAAATTTCTATCTATATAATTATGAATCTGAATACTCACGACCTATGGTATAAATTAAAAAATAGTCAATTGGTGAATTGGCTTGAAAGTTTTGATTTCAATATTAATACTCACATATTGTAATATAAATAATGTTAATTGACCCTTAAATATGGATTTTTTTAAATTTACTGATATCTGGTCACTTTTGGTTATTACAATGAAAATTCGAAATAAGAAATTTTTACAAATAAACTTAGTATTAAATACTGAGAAAAAATGATTCATTGAATTTAATAAATAAACTGGGATGAGGTTTTTAAAAAAAATGTTAAGTGTACTATAGTGTGACCAATTTTTTTTTTATAAGGTAAATATGGTTTTGCCGTGTAATTAAAATTTATATATATGATTGATTATGCAATTTATTAATGTCCAAATAAATAAATTAGAAAAAATCTATTTGTAACCACTGGTGATAGTCACAATTGGGCAAAATTAGAATTTACCTGGGCAAAATTAAGGTTAGGGTTAGATAATTTTGCCCGGTGGTGACAAATAGATTCGCTCAATAAATTAAAATAAAAGGTTTTAAATGTTTAAATATATTGATTAAGAGATTAAGATTTATGCAAATGATTGGTTGTATTATTTATTAATATGAATAAATAATAAATATTTGAACCAAGGGATTTTATTTAATAATTCAAAGAAAATGAAAAAAAGGAAATGATATTTATCAAAAAAAAAAATTTTGAATCTTCGTTTATATTTTATTTCTCCGGGATAACCGATAAAAATTGTTACGATAATGATATAACAATATTATTTATATTATTTATGTGTTTAAATTAAATATATATATGTATATTTTGCGAAGGTGGATAATAAATAAATAAAAATAATTGGCTTATATTATTTCCTTTTCTCTTTCCTTAAAAAAAATTTTAAAAAATAAATATGTGTATATTTTGCGAAGGTGAATAATAAATAAATAAAAATAAACAATAAATAATAAATATTTAAACTGAGGATTTTATTTAATTCATATGACTTTTTATATGAAAAAATTAAAATGGAAAATGAATCAAAAAAATATTCAAGTTTCGCTCATATGTTTTTTTCTCCGGAAAATTTGTTACGATATAGCAATATAACAAATTATTATTTATATTATTTATATATTTATTTTGTTCCTGTGCAAAAGGTCGATAATAATAAAAATAATTGAAAAAATAAATAAATAAATAGTAATAAACGATAAATAATAAATATTTGAACCACAGATTTTATTTTACTACTTTTTTTCATTATTATTAAATAAAAATTTCATTTTATTTCTCCGGGATAACTTTTGTAATAGTGATGCCTGTCGTAATTCAAAAAAAGTGTCGCGACATATGGCGCAATCCATTTTTCCTTATGGTGCAATTAGTTGCAACTGGTGCAACTCTTGCAAATAATTACGACAGGTATCTTTATTTTGTAAGTAGTATTATTGTTTTTTTTTCTAGTTGAAATTCTTATCTTATTGAGCAACTAAGTTTAAAAGGTAATTTCTTTGGACTTCGGTATATATAATCGGTCACGAAATTTATTAAGAAATTGTCTGTGAAATAACAATATCGCTATGACAATTATTTTTTTCCAAACATGAGCCTGTGAAACAACGCATATTACTATTAAAATTATTTTTTTCATAAGTTGAGTGTAATAAAAAAATGAAATAAACAACACACTACATTTATTTATTAATTATGCGAAAAAAAGAAATACCAACAGTATTCACCATTGAGTTTATTTTTGTAAAATTTTCGGTGTATTAGTCAATATAACAAATTGTGCTTAAATTATGTCATTTTTTTTGATTAAANATAAACGATAAATAATAAATATTTGAACCACAGATTTTATTTTACTACTTTTTTTCATTATTATTAAATAAAAATTTCATTTTATTTCTCCGGGATAACTTTTGTAATAGTGATGCCTGTCGTAATTCAAAAAAAGTGTCGCGACATATGGCGCAATCCATTTTTCCTTATGGTGCAATTAGTTGCAACTGGTGCAACTCTTGCAAATAATTACGACAGGTATCTTTATTTTGTAAGTAGTATTATTGTTTTTTTTTCTAGTTGAAATTCTTATCTTATTGAGCAACTAAGTTTAAAAGGTAATTTCTTTGGACTTCGGTATATATAATCGGTCACGAAATTTATTAAGAAATTGTCTGTGAAATAACAATATCGCTATGACAATTATTTTTTTCCAAACATGAGCCTGTGAAACAACGCATATTACTATTAAAATTATTTTTTTCATAAGTTGAGTGTAATAAAAAAATGAAATAAACAACACACTACATTTATTTATTAATTATGCGAAAAAAAGAAATACCAACAGTATTCACCATTGAGTTTATTTTTGTAAAATTTTCGGTGTATTAGTCAATATAACAAATTGTGCTTAAATTATGTCATTTTTTTTGATGAAAAAAACCTTTTTTTTTTTTGTAGAAGAGAATTGATTTTTTTTTTAGATGAAAAAAAAAAAACTTTTTGTTTATTTAGTAATAATGAGCCTCGCGCTTATTATTTACTCTCACGCTTATTATTTATTTATTATTTATTTATAACATTAATTTTATTTATTATTATTTTTTATCTATAAATAATGATTCTCGTGCTTCTTATTTCATGATTCGCTGTTGTTTTTTTGTTTGACAGAAAAAAAAATCATATTTAATCAACCTCCGTTCTTTGAGGTAAAATTTTTTCCTCCGATTTCTACCTCTAATTCTAATTCTAAATTTTAATTAGAATTTAGAATTAGAATTAGAAATATTAGAAAAATGGCCGGTGTAGAATGCTATATTAGTGAATTATTTTTTTGAAAAGAAAATTGTTTACATAGCACCACTTTCTTAATTCGAACAAAATCTACATTAAAAACAAAAATCATAAATAAAAAAATCACTTAGCATCTTATGATCTATCTCATATAAAACCACAAACTGGATTGGATTTATATTTGATTGGATATCAAACATATTTGTATTTATTAAACAGGGAAAATGGTCTGCAAACAAACTTTCCAAAAAAGTATCAAGAATCAAATCGATAATATAAACGAACTTCAATATTGGCCAGGAACTATAACATCAACAATAGACAACAACTTCACGTTTACAGATGTAATAGGCCATATAACTAAAGTAACTCGTAAATTAATTAAAAAAACCAACTCATTCTTCACGCAAAACGACTTCAAATCCAATCAATTCTTCAAGAGCAAATAGAACACAACTGAAACATTTGTATTCTAAAATTCCGTCACAAAGTATACTACCAAACTCAAAAAATCAAGAATGTCACCATATTCATGTATTAATAATAACATGACAACATGCCAACCACATACTTTACATTAAACTTGCATTACCTTACAATCTAAATTAATAAGTCACAGAAATAAATAGTTGTTAAAATGATGAAATGTCATTAAATAGATTTTATGGAATACAAAAGATCCGGAAACTCACGAATATATGATGATTTTACGATATTATTCAGGTGGAAGTCTTAGAAATTATTTAAATAATAATTTTGGTAATATCCATTTGAATAATAAATTAGAACATTTATACAATATAGCAAATGAACTTTCAGAATAGATAAAGTTCGTGGTGATTTTCATCCCGGAAATATTTTTAAAAGTAGTTTGGAAAGCAATAATATATATATATATCGGATTTTGATTGAGTAAATTAATTACAGAAAAAGTATTAGGTGGGGAAGAATATACTAAGGCTGCTGATGTTTATTAATTTGCATTGTTGCATATGAAATAATTACTGGAATTCCCCGTATCACGATGCGTCGCATGATAAAAATTTGGATTTCGACCAAAAATTCTATTTCACACACCAAATTTAATTACAAAAATAATTACATATATCGACCCACTTTTGATGAATTATGGAGAGAATTGGAAAAATACTTTATAGATAATCGTGAAAATAATAATAATAATAATAATGAAATTACAATTCAAATTAAAAAGCTGAAGAATTTTCCAAAAATCAAACAACTACAACTCTGATGAATTATCAAACACATCCGCAAGCAATATATACCAGTAGACTTCTCAATTTTTCAAATCTTCCAAAACCCAAAAATGATGAAAATTTTGAAAAAAAAACTTGAAGAATTAACAAAATCTTTTTATCAAATAAATTCTAGTAAGAATCAATTATATTTTATATTATATTTATTTTTCATTTCATAATAATTATTTAAATTTAATTTATTTTTTAATTAGGTGAGGATGATGACAATGATGATTACGATGATGATACATCTAGTTTATAAATTTTATTTTAGCGTTATATATTTTTTAAATATTATAAAATCTTAACAATAAGTATAGAGTATGTGATTAAGATTTTTTATCGAATAAAATCTGGCAATTTTTCTTTATATATTACAAATGATGAGAGTAAAATCACATGGATTTTGCAATTCACATTTAATTTATTTAATTTATTTAATTTATTTAATTTATTTAATTTATTTTAATTTCGCATTTATAACAAATCTACCCAATGGGAAGAAGTTGCATTCTTTTTCCGAGAAGGAAAATAAGCAACAATTATTTTATTAATTCTTCAATTATTATTTATTTCTTTTCGTTTTGTTTATAAATTCGTTTTAATTTGCGTAATTATTTATATACTTATTTAATAAACGTAGTCTTTTCTTGAAATCCTCAGTAATAATTTGTAATTGATCAAACTAATTATTTTTTTTTTACAGCTTTTTCGTTCGAACATAATTTCTTTTCTTTCTTCTTTTCATGTTTATTATCTTGTTTATTGCTATTGTGATCTTGTTTCTGTTAATCTCATTTATTGATATAGTAATTTATTGTCGCTAATTTATTATTATTATCATCGTCATATGTGTAGTTATTATTTGTTGTTTTGGTGATGGATAATAATATGACTGAGGTGCCGCTGACGATGATGATAATAATAAATATCGCCAGAATTAACGCGATCATTTACGATGACAGAACTTCCACCATTAATTGTTATTAGGATGATTATATTATTATTAGAATTATTATCATGTTGATCGTGTTGTTGAATATGTTGCGCATGTTGATTAAGTGATGGTGGCTTAGCAGATTTTGTTTATAATTATAACTCCATGTATTGCATGTATTGCTTCATCATAATATAATCAATATCTTAATCAAAATTATTATTAATCAATTATCATTTACTGGTAATGTTGATATTTTTGGTAATGGTAATTCTTGCTTATTAATAATCACCATAATCCTTCAAATAATTCATCATATCAACTAATTCGCGGAATTATTTTTAATCCAGTTTTGCACATAATGAGATAAATAATATCAAAGCAATTTTTCATCAAAACGTAAATTCAGACAAATTAATTTATCGCACTTTTTTTTAAAGGGTGCCTTATGTTATATTACTTAATAATTTATTAAACATACAAAACAATTTCATGACTATAATTTTGTTTCTTTTGTTGTTAGAGCTTTGAATAGGGAATTATGTAATTTTGCCTACTGCCATACTCTACTTAAATTTTCGTGATTTGCTGGTTAGGTAGCGTGATCAAATTTTAGCCAATCATAATAATCACAATGATTATCTATTATAAAATTTCTTGAAAAAATTTAAACTCATATGTTAATCAAAAATGGTAGAAACATAGTACAGTTTAACCTCGAGCAAATAATACCTATTTGGAAAAGAGGGGTATATTTACGAAAGTACTTTATATAATTCCCAGCATTTCAACACAATTAGCACAATTCTAAGTGTTGAATCAATAAATAAATGTGTATGCATATTTAGAAAGAAATAAAGGATATTATAAAAAAACGATCAAATTTTAAATACGCATTGAAAAGAAGAACTCGTGTAAAAGGTTTTTTAAAATATATTGAATATGAAATGAATTTGGAGAAATTACGTAAAATGAGTAAGGTAAATTATATTATAAAAACAAGAATTTAATAGCAATTTAAAATATTTATTTTAAATTGACAATTTATTACCATTATTAATTATTTTATAAAGGCATAAAAGGAAAAACTACAATATCCAATTATGTCATTACCCGAAGAATTTATTATATTTATGATCGTGTCATACCATCAAAAAATTTAGTGGCGACACTTTCTTACGGCATCAGCATATAAAATTAGCAAGATCATCAAGAGCAGGAGTAAAATATTTGGAAGGTAAATATTGAAAATATTGTGAGATGTAATAATGATTATACTTAAATATGGTATAATTTTAATGAAAATAATTGGATCATTAATCGTCATTTTGAAAATAAATTTATAGTGCAATTCAAGCACATCCATATAAGCCAACGTTTTAAGCTTTCGTAGCAATGTGGGAATTTGAAACGAATGGCAATATCATATTAGCGAGAGGTATCTTTCAATGCATGTGATTCTTAGATCATTGGTTCTTAGATTATTTATTTATTTTAATATTAATAATTAGTATTGATGCAACGAGGTTTACGGATGATTTCTACTTCAGTTGAACTTTGGAAGAAATATTTTAAATTAGAGTTATCGTATGTTAAAAAGATTAAAACTCGCCAATTTCATTGGATCAGAGAAAGATAATATGGACGAGAAGAGAATAAAATTTATTCTCGATCAGATAATGAAATAATTCCAATAATTATTGATAAAGAAAGTAAAATTAATTATAGCAATAATAATGGCGACGGGGATGATGATAATAATGATGATGATGATGATGAATGTAACGAACAATGAATTGATGCAAGGAATCATTGTGAAGATTGTATTCTCAAATGCTATAAAAGGTAAGAATATATATATATTTTTGCAATCAATCACATTAATTTTATTTTAAAGCTATTCCAAATGATTTAAGTTTTCGAAAAGAATTTATTGATTTTTGCCGTCAATACCCTGATACGCTTTCAATTGTTGATTTTATTTATCAAAGGTAAATTGACGACTTTAATTTATAAAATTATTTATTTTGAGAGCAATATAAATTTATCATCATCATCATCATTATTATTATTATTATTATTTTGTATAGCATCGCAAATGATTTTAGAAATGAGATAGAAACCAGATCTTTTTTTGTTGAAAGATGCATTTTTGGTCTTGATGTAAATAGTCTTGAATGCATTACTGTTATAAAAAAGACTGTTGAAGAATATCGAGAAAGCATTGAGGAGTTGGGCAGCAAAGAATAATTATATTTGTTTACAGAATTTTTCACACAAACCTCCGCAAGAAACTTTGGTAATTATTATTCACTTATATTATTTGATCAAATTTTTATTGTTTTATTTTTATTATTTTTATTATTTTTTATTTTATTTTTATTTTTATTTATTTTTATTTTTATTATTATTTTTTTTTATTTTTATCTTTATTTTTTTTTATTTTTATCTTTATTTATTTTTATTTTTATCTTTATTATTTTTATTCAATTTTGACAGCGAAATTATTTTTCAAAACTATTATCAATGATCTGTGCCAGAGAATTTCATACAATATGGCCTCACCACAAATGTTATTATGCGAGTGGATTGACCGGATTTTAATAGTGAATGAATCTGAAGAATCAAAATTCGAGCAGATTCAAGAAACAATCCTAAAAAGTAACGGAACCTTTTCCTCATAGTACTGATTTGTGGTTAAGAAGAATTAAATTCAGTAGGAATATTCGAGATAATCCACTAGAACAAGTACATGAATTGGCTTTAAGTCATAATCCCACTTCCCAAGATTTACGGAATTCATGTCTCGTAGATTTTATACAAGTGGAAGATTAACGATTTTAAAAACAAGAAATCTTTGTTAGTGTTATATCATCATCATATTAACATATTATTAATCGTATTTGAAAATTTTTTAAAAAATATTTATTTAACCACTCTTTCTCAAATTTATTATTCTCGAAGGTGCTTCCATGCAGTTTAATGAAGAAGCGGCAAATATTAAACTAAATTTGGCACACGTTTTCACCAGTTCGCCAGGTCTACAAAGAGTATGCATAAATTTTATTAAATTAATTCATTACACTTTTCTCTTATTTCTCTCTTTTATTTTAACATTCTTTCATTCTTAAAGATCTCACTCAACTTCTTGAAAGTGGTGTTAATTATGATGTTTCGATCGGAGTCGAAGACACTCTATTTACGTAGATTTATAAAGGTCATTCAATTATTTTGCAAACCCGTAGTCCTTACTTTAAAAAGAAATTCAACGAAATTATTTCACTAGCATACAAGTATTAAAATTGCCTAATATTTATTTTAAAGTATTTGAGATTATTATCAAGTATGTTTAATTTTATTAATTTAGAACTATTATTTCTCAAATTAATATTTAATTGTAATATTTAATTTTAATAATTTTGTAGATATATATATAATGGGGGAAAGCAAAAAATCTAACCTTGCCAATCAATATTGAAGAATGGACATCAGACAATTTTTTAAGCTTGAAAACCAATGCCTCCCACACATTAGATATTTTAATATTTCTGGGGAAGATATGTATATTGGAAAACTTTTTCCATACCAGTAAATTCTCGAACCTAAGTTGTGGTTAGATATTAATACTAAAATCATGGCTCCTAACAAACCCGAAGGAAAATCATCTTATCATTGGACACGTGTTCTTTATAGCTATAATGCTGGTACTTATTAATTTCATAACATTAACTTCTTATCTTAATTCTAATTTGACTTTGATTTTAATAATAATTGGCCAATGGCGATGAATTATCACTAAATGAGGGTGAATTAATTAGGGATATTATTGAAGTTATTGGTGGATGGTGGAAAGGTACTAGCGAAGATGGAACACGTACTGGACTTTTCCCAGGTAGAAATATTATTCACTCAGTTATCGCACAGCACGTTGTCAGCAACTATCAATATATTGATAAATTGTTTTTTAAAAATAATTTTAGTAAATTTTGTGGAATTTATTGATCGTCAAAATTTAACTAACAGGCATAATGAAAATAACAATAATGGAGATCCAACTCCTGAGGTAATTTTCTTTACGTTTTTAATGTTTTCATGTTAATTGATAATCAATTAATTATTTATTTATTTATTTATTTTAATGTAACAATTTAATGCATATGTATAATAAAAAGTATGAAGTAGAACCAAGCCATCTCTTCGTTATATGTCGGATTTCATTATGAATATACTTATTATTAGTATAATTTATAGACGAAGAAAAATTAATAAGTCCAATAAATCTATTTAGTTACAAAGAGTAAAGTAAGATCTAGGAATGCATATTTTATAATATATAAGAAAAGGAAGGATATGTAACAATTTTTGTGTAGGTTAACATTTAAAATGTATTTTTAACATTTTCATTTTAATCCGTGTATTTCGTGTACGCGTTATTGGCCAATTATCATGTATAAATATTATGCAATTATGTAATTTTTGAATGAAATAAAGTCAGATTTTTCATAAGACTTTTTACCCAATCGAATCTTATAAAATTTCAAAAATAACAAGTATTAAAAATATTTATTATCAAAAATTTACTTTATTTAGAACTTTGAAATTAAGTTAATAATTTTATAATTATCTGTAAACTTGAACCTAATTGTACAAAAGATGGATATCAACTGATTTTAAAAAGGGAATATAAATATTATTTACGGGGGATTACTAAAAGTATTTATAAATTATTTTATTTTCTTCAATAAGTTGAAACTTAATTTTATTGTTTAAATTATTTATTATTTCGCATCAATTTTTTGAATGTTCTCGGAAATTTATGTCATACAGGAATCATATCAAGATAATAGTACATAATTATATAGTTTATTGAATCAAAATTCTTACATTGAATGCAATCGCCACAATCAAGATTATTTATGGAAGTTGTAATTAAATGATATAATAATAAAATATATTGTTTATTAGTGAATAAATATAATACTTGAATATCGATCGATGTTTTAGATTTATCATGATTGGCACAATGAGTGATATTGGTAAATAAAATTTAAAATAATATATTTATACTTAATGTCTTAGATATAAAAAAATATTAGCTCATAATTTTAAATATATATGAATTATCCTGTTCAGCTGCTGAAATGAGTTCTCTAGAAAAATTGGTTCCAGTGATCAGAAGGGTTAGAATTTTCAAAGAATGCAAAAAAAAAACTTCCTAAACTATCGATCAACTTTACAAACAAGCTGTTGTTATATACAAGTTTAATCTGAAAGAACTATTATTAAAGGTTGAAAAGGCCAAATTAAAATATTTTCAATATAAAAAAATGAAAAAAGAAAGATTATGTATCAATTTCTGATGAACGCGTCATAGTTTTATAGAAATTTAAAGATTGAATATTTGTGACATAAACATATTGAATGAACTACAACTCTCTCTTGCAGTGACCTAAATTGGGAATACAAAGTTGGCTACCGAGGCGGTGTATTTAAAAAAAATAATCATATGCATATTTATTTTGTATATTTCATTATTTTGATAAAGCTATTTTGTAATGATGTGAATACATAAAAATTAGAAAATTTTATACAGAATAATAACTTTATTATTGTATGTATTGTAATCACTACACCATGAAAATTATTAAAATTATTATTCCCAGAAATAATACATTCGATCTTCAAATTTTTAAATAAAGCTCCTGACTTCACTGAAAAAAGGATCACTTTTATCACCAATATACCAACCAATAACAGATGAAACAACATATTTTTCGTTAACTTTATCCTGCCTACCACCAAAAAAACCTGCAGCAAAACATAGATTAAAAATATTTCAAATCGAATGGAACATGTACTAATCCAGAAGGCACTTCTTTAGGAATAATTTTATTTTCCTAAATTTCAGATCCTGAACTGTTGTGAGGGTAAGGAACTTCGAAAAGAGCCATACTCCAAAATTTTTCGTCAACGTCTCCCTTATAGGTAGAGACAAATTGGGCGATGACTGGTTCAAATCTATCCAACCAGAAATCAAGTCCCAATCCGAAATCACGAATTTTTGCAACTTTTTCTTGAAGATGTAACCAATCTTCCAAGGTGCCATCAAGGGTGACCTTTGAAATACCACAACCGCCACGTAATCTGTATCTTAAATACTTTTTCATTGTATCTAACAAGATAATTTGGCTAGCAGTAATAGATGCATTTGTTGAGGTAGAAAAATCACATTCAAGATGTTTTTTAAACCAACTTTTTTAATTCGCTTGTCAATAGTATCGGAAAGTCGAGCAATTGCTTGTGGCCGATCACCCTTAAAGCTTCTGTTGACAGGTCTTTTAATATCTTCGGCCTTTACGGTAACTTCCCGACCTTCATAATCAACGAATAATTAACGAAAACGTTCAGCATTAATCAAAATGTGCCCACTAACACCTTGTGCAACAGTTAACCATACATCATCTGGTGAGAATCGAAGAGGGTATAAGCATGAATGATTGCTGAGGCAAATCCATGTGGAGTAGCATTATCCCGGATTATAGAAGTTGGAATTTTCTGCAAATTCAAATGAGGAAGCATATACTTTCCGATAATCAGAACATAGCTTGAAATAAACTTTAACATTTTCGTGTTCGAGATATTCACTTTCTTGTTCAAATTTATCGGTTATTTTTGGGTGCTTTTTGGCGAGGTTATTTGTCTTAAAGTTCAAAAGTTAGAGGACCAAGAAGCCGAGGGAACTTTGCATTTTTATATTCAAAGATTTGAAGCAGGTCTGTGCATATACTAATTCTGAAAGAAACAAGCCTGGGCTACAACTCTATTTATGTGATTTATGTAGGAATAGTTAACTGGGCAACTTCATCCACTATTTAGTGAATTCGTAATTTTTTGATCAGATTTTTTTTTAATTCAATTATTAATATTTAATTATTAATTATAAATCCATTGGTATAATAATATGTCGTTAGTGTGCTTTGTTATATACTTGTCTTTACTTTTTGTGTGGAATAAAAATGTTATTAATCACATATCCAATTTTACTACAATAATCAATTATTAATAATATCCGTCATGTTTTCACATGTAGTTATATATAGTTTCACCCATAAGCAGAGTTGCAAATGGACGAGTTTGATAAAGACAAATATAAATTGAGAATTAGAAGACTAATCTATAAATGTTAAACTATTTACTTTTGGCGAATTGATAAACCTATAATAATAAGTAGAAGAAAATAAGAGTAAGAGGATAAATTGGAATTTATTCCATAATTTATAATAAGTTTTTATAATTAACCATTCATTGAAGTCTTCTTTTAAGCGTACTAATAATATTATCATAATTCAAGTTTATACAACCATATTCTCTTAATTCATTATAAGTTGCTGGTACCTGATTTAATCGTTTTGCCAGATCTTGATTCAACTTTTCAAAGAACCAGCACATGAGTTCATTAAATTGTTTTTTATGGTGAGACTCAAATTTCCAGTCTGAAAAATCTTGATTTTTTGCATAACTCCATTTTGTTGGCTTTTCCTTGCACCAATAATATACGCAACTTTCATCTTTTCTTTTGTGACATGGAATTGCAACAAGATCATCTGCGCAATTATCTCTGACATATCTGACTCCAAGTCCACCAGGTTGATGACAAGTATGATGTTTTCTTGTTTCATCAGTATTTTGATCATGGCCTCGAGACCCCCAACATAAGGCACCACACCAATAACATGTTTTTGTACATCTAAGCATCTTCATAATTGATTCATCATTAGATGGATTCTGAAAAGATTCAGGTTTTGAATTACAATAATCTTTTAGTCTTTTTTCAATGTGAAGGCGCAATTGTACATGTAGCTCCTCTGATGTATTATGATGTCTTTCTAAATTTTCCGAATTAACTTTATAATGTATGTCGTCAACTTCCAACACATAATCACTTAAACACTTTTTGATTTCTTCCAAACTCCGACAGTTACGGATTTTCTGAGAAACATGACCAAATTCTGATTTATAAGTTTTGTAATATTCATCCTCTGCATTACTCTTAACATTATTAACTTCACATTTAAACCAATTCTCTATACTTCCTTTTGGGTCTAAAAAGTGAGATATAGCCTCTACGTTATTACCATTTTGAACCTGTTCAGCAAGTATCTCGAAATATTTAAGTCTCACCATCTCACTACTGGTCATCCACGGAATATCTTTTACTGCTTTTATTTTTTCCAAATTTCCTGCTTTCATTGCTTTTTTATGAATAGCTTTTAATAGATAATCCCCGATAATATGACCTTCAGAAACAAGAGTAAATCCGTGTTGAAGCCGGGCATCAATGATTTTTATGTACTCCTCTTTCTTTTGTTCAAGTATGGAAAGTGGACTGTCTTCC
Organism: Diversispora epigaea; assembly: GCA_003547095.1. Lineage (NCBI taxonomy): Eukaryota > Fungi > Glomeromycota > Glomeromycetes > Diversisporales > Diversisporaceae > Diversispora > Diversispora epigaea. The sequence goes on along the minus strand of PQFF01000258.1, from coordinate 102,405 downwards.
CTATCCCATCTTTCTTGGTAAAGTGCCATTTTGGCTTTAAACATTAATAAGGTATATAAATGGACATTTCGTTTAAACTCAGGTATAAAACGTCGGTCCCATAATTTTGAAATTTCATTAAGAGAATTGTCTATCTCTGTTCTAAGATCACGTATAATTCCGGGGTAAAAATGCTGAGAATTCCTTTTTTTTAAGATTATATCTGTTAAATTATCAAACTTTTTTTCAATTTCATTAGCATCATTCGCGTCTAGGCAACGTTCTATGGAATAAAGTCCTATACCATACTTTATTGCTTTACATTTAGAAAAATCCGGTAGAATTCCTATTTTATATTGATTAAAAAGAGATCCCACATTATCAAATTCTTCTTTAACTTCTTTATCTATTTGTTCTGTTACTGGCATAACCTTATCCTTTGTTGATATAAAATTTCGTAGAGCCATCCATAGGTTTTCAACTTTTTGTTTACGCTCTCCGTCAGACAGTCTGCCACCTTGTATTTTATTTATAATCTCCTCCATACCCTTGTTAATTATTTCAAGAAATTCAGATGAAAGGCCTTTCCGAATAAGGCTAGCCTCAAGTATTTGAGTAAGTTTTATAAAAGTTGAATTATAATTTAACGAAATATAATCCTTAATAGTTTGTTCGATTTCTGTTTCATATTTTTCATCCTTCTTATTCTTTTTAAGGTATTTTTTAAAATTTTCTCTTTCCTTATTCGTTTTTTTGCATTCTTCACAATTCACGTCACACCCTGGAACATCTTTTAGCCCTTTTTTAATTAATTCAGAACATTTATTTTTAAGATCTGAATTTTTATTATCTTCATGCGACCATAGTTTCGAACGAAATTTTTGTGTGATCTGTTCCTCGTGTTTAAAGAATGCCTCGTCAATAGTTTCTTTCACTTTTGTGATTCGTTTACCAAGGTCAATGGATTCATAAATCTCCTTAATATTTTTGAATCGAGCAGCGAAATCCTCATGAGAGACAGCTCTCCAGTAATCTTGAATCAGCGAACTCCACTTTGCAAATTCAATTTTCCTTTGTAAGTTCTTGCAATCGTCAAGTATAGAATTATATAAATTAACAACGTCCTCATGATATTGTTTTGATGGTGGGGCGTGAGCAGTTGCCCCATCTTTGAATGGTCGAAACGGTTTAAGAAACTGACCCTTTTTTATTCTTTCGTCAAGAATCTGAAGACACTTTATACTAGATACTCCCATCACAGTATCTTGTTCATCTGTTATTTTCAAAGCTTCCTGGAGGGCATCTCGAAACTTCTCTTCTGGCTCAGATAATTTTGTACTATTTCGTTCGCGTTCAGAAATATGTTGTACTATAAGAATATCATGCGCCATACCAGAATTTTCAAGGCGTCCCATAGTTACAATAGCAATTTGTAAAATTTCAGTCAAGTCTCGCATAGATTCTCCAAGCACATTAAGGATTGTTAAATTGCTAACTCCCATTGCAAAGGTTGCTAATATCCGATCTTTTTTTTCCGATTCTGGTTCGTTCATCTTTTCTAGTGCACCGAGGCCTTCAGTATCGATCAGAACAAATGCATCAACACCAAGTTGATTAGATAAGTCGTCTTCTAAAAATAATAGTCGCATAAAAAGACCTCTAGTACACCGTCCGACCGAAACTGCAAATCTACATGCAAAAAGAGCATTCAAAAGAGTTGATTTGCCGGATGATTGCAAACCAAGAATGCTAATCACAAAGATTCGAAGGTTAGGATGTTTCTTACGAATACTTTCACAAATGGCTGAGAACCAAGCTTCAGATAAAACTCCCGTATCACCATCAAGTAATTCTATGGCATGTCCACTAATTAATAATTCTGCATAGCATTCCGGTAACCGCATAATTTCCGTTCTTTGATCATTGATAGAAATAACTTTGTATATTTGACCTAATTCACGGGAAAAATGCTCTAAACCTAAACTCATATTATCAACTTTTTCCCAAATTTTTGCTATTTCATTAACTTTTTTCTCGTTTTTTTGGTCCCTATCAACTAAACTAGATTTACGCAACTGTTCTTTTTTTAATTCAGCCATAGATCTGGCTTCGGAAGATTCTATCGAAGAAAGCCTGGATATTTCTCTTTCAATATGTGCTAACGCTCTTCTTCTTTCATCAATAGGTAGTATCAAGTTACATTTAAATAACTTTACCAAATATTGTAATTCATGATTTTCTCGAAAAATTTTATAGCCATCGTTAGATTGATTTCTTTGAAGTTGCATGACATTCATTTTAATATAATAACAAGTTTTCTCTTTAACGAAATCAATTAAACGCTGAGACTCAGGAAACTCGATATTCTCAGTCAACTGAAGCGACCCTTCTAACTTTAATTTATTGATTTCAAATGTTGAAGCGTCAAAATCTAAAGCTTCTTTGAACATCATTCTCACTTTTTTTAATGTTTGGTCTTTTGTTAAAGATCTAGTATCAATCGAATTCTTCGTTCTATTTTTCGAATCTACCCAACAATGTACACTTTTTTTATCCTTTATTAAATCATCAATGATATTTTTTTGCCTTTTGCCATATCCAGGCATTAAAAAAACCAAAAAACTAGATGGAAATTGTTTTAAAAACTGAATTTGATCCGGATAATTTAAAGCATCACCGTGTAAATTCGCTAGCAATACAATCTCATGATTCTTATTATAGAAATTCTCAAAAACATCCTTCCATAGGCCTACTCCACAAGTTTCTTGGATTAACCAAGTAAACTCAATACTTCCATTAATCATATGTGGAATTCCATATTCTGACCCCGGATCACTAGACGAAGAGAACATGGAATCTGATGACATTAGTTGATTAAGAATAGTGCTTTTACCTGGGATGTTTGTTCCAACCCTAATAGCAACAATCATTTTAAATGAGCTATTAAAAAGGTGATTTTCAATTATTTTTCCGGGTTTCGTTTTCCATTTGATAACTGGACCGGTAATCAAAGGGAGCATCACTTTGAACTTCTCTGCTTCATTCAGTTCGGGAATTACCAAAGGAAAAGCGATTGGAAATCGTGATAAGGTCTGAAAAATATCTCGAATCACAGTGCACTCAGCAGATGCAAGTAAGCTGGCGATGCAATCAAACCGAGATAATTGATTTTTCTTTTGTTCCTTGGGATCTTGATCGACATTTTCATCTTCTCGTTCAATTAAAGTTTTAATATTTTCAGCCAAAAGAACATCGGCTCCCCACATTTTAACTTTTTGACGAATATAGGGGAGAACCAAAGATATGCTCCCATTTTTTTCACCCACAGATAACTGAGGAGCCTCGATAATTTTACTGAACCTAACGTAATGATGGGGCTCGATTAAAGGTACACTTTCTCCTAGGATTGGATGCCATTTACCGTTTACCTTGATCACCTTATTATCCATAACGTTGAGATATGTAAGGGAAAGATGAAAGGCTAAAAGTAGAGATAAGATTTATATAAAAAAAAATATCCAGAAGCTCACGATAGCACAAACAAGAATCATATTTTTCATTTTTGGCTTAGCATATTCGTTTATAGTAAAAACAGGTTCTTATTTATGCGGCATAAATATTTCTAAAATAGGTTTTTTTTAAATGAAAGTAAATTTTTTTCAATAGATATTCGATACCGTCGACGAAGATAATGCACGATAGAAGGAAAAGTGTGGTCACTCGCGATTTCATGGGGTCAGGTTTGAAAATCTCAATCCCGACAAACAGCAGGGTACTCAACAATATCCCAGCAATCGAAATGTACTTTTATTTTAATTTAAGCTATCGGGATACAAACTGGTGAGATGTTGATTTTTAAAAATTCGTCAGATTAATAATTGTGTTGCTTCAATCCATATGGTAACAATAAAAAAAACGGATATTATCTATTTATCATATTTATCCATGTAAGATATCCTCAAAAAGAACGCGAAAAACCAGTTTTAAAGTAAATCGGCTGATCGAAAACATATTTGGGAATATTAATCATGCCACATTGCCAAAAAAAAAAGTCCGGAGATAAGGAAAATGTTCCGATGTTAATTAATTTTCCTGAAATCATTCCAATTTACTAGAGATGAGTAGTCGTGAAAGTATATGTAATTAAGTATTCATATAAAACACGATTATTAATATTTATTAATACATTCTCTTCAACCTTAGCAAATTTATCAACAGCTCAAGGTATGCCAATGGATAGCAGCATTCATGATGAGATAACGGAAAACAAAACTACATTCGAGTATGATAATCAGCATGATTCGTGTGAATCTATCGATTGCTGGATTTATGCAAAGATGAAGGCTCCAACGGAATTGATAAATTCATCTTGTTCAAATTTTTTATTATCAAATATTCCGCTTATAAAACCTTTAATAATCGAAATTTCAGTTGATAAGATAATCATATCTCAGCAAGACGTAAAGCATCTTTGCAGTAAGATCATTTCAAATCCATCTCACGAAAAGTTGAATTCACGATCAATTCGACTTGTAAGGTGCTACGGCCACAATGAACTAATCGCAAAGTTTTTATTCGCAAAAAATATTATAGATCAAAAAAGGTAAGTTTCTATCCTTGATCATTTGTTTGATCATGTAAATAACCCTGCCCTTCTTTAAATGTTCTTACTAGTTATGAATCGATAATGCTATATCTGTCTGCCGATAGTCATTCGCGTGACTCTATACCATCCTTCCGATCAGGAATTTATCTCCAACAAGCTTTATCTGCTGGGAAGGGTGGAAAGTATGGATCACCTTTTTTGGTGGTTCATTGGAGCGAAGATGGTTGTTATTATGATTTGGTGCCTTCGTATAGAAAGAAAAAGACTGATCATCAAATATGTTTTATGAGTAAACACGATCTTGAAAGTATAGATTGGCAAATGATCTCGAATGAATAAAATAATGAAGATGAGGGCGACTACGAGGAAGATGGCGTATGTTATGATTTTGAGGTAAAAAGAGTCAAGAGCAGAAGGAGGATTTCAAAAATTTCCCCGGATTTAAGGTAAGTTAGAGATTTTGTATATTTATAATTAATTATCAGAATGAAGTTTATATTTTAATTACCGACTCTTTTCAAGATTAATGTTTCGGGATGTGATCATCTAATTAATGTCCCGTTGAATTTTTGGTTGTCGAATCTGTATTGGGTCAAACTTTCATTACGAGTGAAATTCTTCCTGAAACCACAATTTCAGAAAGAGGGGCACAATATTGTTTAAGTCGACCCCGGAGTTTCATGAGTGTAAATATATCAATAGCTAGCATACACGTTTTAGAGATCAACCTTCCTGAATTTTTACTAGATATATCGTATGATAAAGTTTTTGCTTTTTGATATTTGTAACGGATTCAAACCAAACATATCGATCCGCTTTTAAAGAAAGAGTTGGGTAAATACTATGCGGAATATGATAAGTATAGAAATAATAATAAAGAAATTACAATTCAATTAGAGAAGCTGGAGAATTTTTCAATGTTTATATTTTTTTTATTTGTAGTTTATTTATCAAATTATAAAGTACTATTTATTAATTATACTAAGTATAGAGTATGAAATTATTATATGAATTCAAATAACTTAGATTTTTTATTAAACAAATTTTTTTATATATTACAAATAATGAGAGCATTATAGTGTTCGAAATATAAAATAAATTAAAATATGATTAGTAGACTAAAACTAAAAAATTTTCTATTAAATTTATTAACAAAGTTTCGATGTTCTTCTCTTATAAAGAATAATTATAAACTAAATGATTGTAATTCAAATTTCGTGTATTCAAGTTTCCTATATATGCATGTGTCTCAAATAACAAATCCTCAAATTCAGATTCCCAAACTATGAACTTTTCAGTGATGTTGGATCAGATATCAATTTGAAAAGAAAAGGGCTTAAGGCCTTACTGGAACGATCAAGTAAAGGAATTGTCTTAGAATTTGTGGTTATCCACTGTGACCAACTCTGCAGATTTGCGTTTGATCACATCGAATAAATGTAATATATGTTCTCTACGAAACTCAGCGCTCGAGGGATATTCCTTCGGGTTTGATTTATAAAGCCATGATCTTGTCTTAAGACATCTTCATGCAGGAAATAGTAATACTTGGTATTGAAATATTACAATCCATCCGATAGCATCAAAAATTTTATAGATTTTCCGGTGTTATATTCGTGACAATCGCAAACGACCATTTTGTTATAATGTGCAAATTTTATTTGTTGTTGATTCTTTAATGATATTTTTTCAATTGATTCACATTTATTTTTATTTATTTAATTTAAATTAGTTATTAATTAAATGAACGGAAATTACTTTAAAAAGATAACTTTCTTTAAAAAAGATCGAATGAATCAATTAATACTCCTTTTTTTTCATTTATTTATTTAATTAAAAGTAAAATAATTTGCGACATGCCAAATTACATCATGATGTTTCTCCTTTTTTTTACAATTATCAATTAACACATAAACTTACAGCAATACGGAAAATTCATGAATGGGACAGACCAATGTTAAACAGGAAAATGTATTAGAGGAGAAAATAGTTAATAAATCAAAAAAATTAAAAATGATTACGATATAGAAATTACAATTCCAGCATAGACAGAAACAATAGATAGTAGTTAAAAGGGTCAAAAAGATACATCATACACTACACAGAATATTTGACGTAGAAATAAAGGAGGTAAAATATAGATAACAAAAAAATAGTTATTCAAAGTCTCTTAAATAAAGAAAGACCAAGAATAATAACAGCTTAACTAGAATGGACAATAAACAAATCGAAATAATAACGGATCCTGAAGAAATAAAACAAGAAGTCAAAATTTATTTAGTCATTGGATTATTCCAAAGAATATAGAAGACCACTATCAATACCCAGAGTAGAAACAGATTTATGATTCTAATAACGAAATACGTGAGGAATGGTGCTTATCACTTATTAAAAAATTTACAATAGAAATAGAAAATATTATCAAGAAACTACTAAACAAAAAGGCACCGGGCCATCTGCAATTATCAATGAACTCTGGAAACATAACATTTATTAATTAAATCGCGAATTGACGATCGAAGTTTCTATTTCACAACGCGAAGAGGCATCCCTATCAGGAAATTCTTTCTCAAAAAAGAAATCTTCACACTGATCACCTGGCGATTCAAAGACACTTTAAAGATATACATAATATATATGTATTATTTAATTTACAATATTCTCCTTAATTAATGAATATTTTGAAACTTCATTAACTTCAGTGCAAGTGCAATATGATATAGGATTGTATAATAATTTATGAGATATTTTTAAATTTTTATAATCTCTAATCAATTTTAGTCGCGTTTCTTTAATTAATTTTAAGGTTAAGTAATTTATCTAAAATAGTCACGAATGTTTTATATTTTACGTCCTGAAATTTTATTTGTGAAAATGTTTTGAACTAATTTGGGATTAGATTCTTCCTAGTACGTTTTTATTATTTCAAGAAATCATCACCAATTGGACAATTTATTTCACTTCAAGAACTTTATATTGAAAATTGTTTTAGTCTAAATCAGATTGTTTATTCTTGGCTTTATCATTTACTCAATTAAGTAGTTTTCATTATATTCATTCGCGTCGGCATCGAGTTATTAGGTATCCTCAAGAATTTATTTTAAAAATTCTCGAAACGGCCAATACAAATTTGAAAAATATTTGTCTAGATTTATATCCCAAAATTACATCTGATGCAATTTCAGCGATTTTAAATTATTGCTATATGATTTGAGTAATGAACATGTAATAGCAATATTTAATAATAATTTTAATGAATTAAGATTTTCATTTGGTTATGATAAACGATTTGATGCTAATGAATTATTATGCAAAATAGCCGAAAATATACCGGAATCACTTGAAACTATTGTAAGGAGAATGGGAATATTTAGTGCTGATAGTGATAGTTTAAGAAAAGTTTTTGAAGAGTGGTGTTTTAAAGGAGGGGGAAATAAAAAATATTACTGTAATAGGACGAATGCAAGCTAAAGATTGATGTCTAAATTATTAAAGTATCATGATAATAAAAAAATGCATTTCAAGTGTTATTCAAACTTGAAGCACTTCAAATTAAAATTTATAGCCAATTAAAAATAGAATTTAAATTTAAAGTGCTTGACTTGATTCATGTCTCAATTTCAAGCATAAGAAATTCTAATGATTGGGAATCTGACCATTACAAATGACCTATCATTTACTGCTCTAATAAACACAATAACAATATTCAATAGTATATGATCAATATATTTATTTTTATGTAATGATCAGTTATATATAGTTACATCCATAAGCAGAGTTGCAATTGGACGAGTTTTATAAAGACAAATATAAATTGGATATTAAACCTAAGCCAATTCAGAATTAGAAGACTAATATCAAATAAATCTATAAAAGTTAAAATACTGAATTTTGACAAATTGATAAACCTAAGAGTAAGGTAATAAATTGAAATTTATTCCATAATTTATGATAAGTTTTATCGTTAATCATTCATTGTAGTCTTGTTCTAAGTGTTGTAATAATACTACCATAATCCAAGTTTATACAACCATATTCGCTTAATTCATTATTAATTGCTGGTACATAATTCAATCGTTTTGCCAGATCTTGATTCAACTTTTCAAAGAACCAGCACATGAGTTCATTAAATTGGTCTTTATGGTGAGACTCAAATTTCCAGTCTGAAAAATCTTTATTTTTTGCATAACTCCATTCTGTTGGCTCTTTCTTGTCCCGATAATATACGTAACTTTCATCTTTTCTTTTTTGACATGGAATTGCAACAAGAACATTAGTGTCTGTATGTCTGACTCCACGAAGTCCACCAGGTTGATGACAAGTATGATGTTTTCTTGTTTCATCAGTATTTTGACCATGGCCTCGAGACCCCCAACATAAGGCACCACACCAATAACACGTTTCAGTACATCCAAGCATCTTCATAATTGATTCATTATCAGATGGTTTCTGAAAATATTTAGGTTTTTGATTATGATAATCTTTTAGTCTTTTCTCAATGTGATTGCGCAATTGTATATGTGGCTCCCCTGATGTATCATGATGTCTTTCTAAATTAACTTTATAATGTATGTCATCGACTTCCACTATATAATCATTTACGTCTTTTTGGATTTCTTCTAAACTCTGACAGTTATGGATTTTCTGAGAAACATGACCAAATTCTGATTTATTAGTTTTGTTATATTCGGCATCTGCATTACTCTTAACATTATCAACTTCACATTTAAACCACTTCTCTATTTTCCCTTTTGGATCTAAAAAGTGAGATATAGCCTCTTCGTTATTACCATTTTGGACCTGTTCAGCAAGTATCTCGAAATATTTAAGTCTCACCATCTCACTACTGGTCATCCACGGAATATCTTTTACTGTATTTATTCTTTCAAAATTTCCTGCTTTCATTGCTTTTTTATGAATAACTTCTAATAGATAATCCCCGATAATATGACCTTCAGAAACAAGAGTAAATCCGTATTGAAGCCGGGCATCGATGATTTTTATGTACTCCTCTTTCTTTTGTTCAAGTATGGAAAGTGGACTGTTTTCCCTATCCCATCTTTCTTGGTAACTTGCCATTTTGGTTTTAAACATTAATAAGGTATATAAATAGACATTTCGTTTAAACTCAGGTATAAAACGTCGGTCCCATAATTTTGAAATTTCATTAAGAGAATTGTCTATCTCTGTTCTAAGATCACGTACAATTCCGGGGTAAAAATGCTGAGAATTCCTTTTTTTTAAGATTATATCTGTTAAATTATCAAACTTTTTTTCAATTTCATTAGCATCTTTCTCGTCTAGGCAACGTTCTACGGAAAGACGTCCAATACCATACTTTAATGCTTTACATTTAGACAAATTCGGTAGAATTCCTATTTTATATTGATTAAAAAGAGATCCCACATTATCAAATTCTTCTTTAACTTCTTTATCTATTTGTTCTATTACTGGTATAACCTTATCCTTTGTTGATATATAATTTCGTAGATCCTTCCATAGGTTTTCAATTTTTTGTTTACGCTCTGCGTCAGACAATCTGCCACCCTGTATTTTATTTATAATTTTCTCCATACGCTTGTTAATTATTTCATGACATTCAGATGAAAGGCCTTTTCGAATAAGGCTAGCCTCAAGTATTTGAGTAAGTTTTATAAAAGTTAAATTATAATGTTGTTTAATATAATCCTTAATAGTTTGTTCGACTTCTATTTCACATTTTTCATCTCTGTTATTCTCTTTAAGGTATTTTTTTAAATTTTCTCTTTCCTCATTTGTTTTTTTGCATTGATCACAATTCTCGTTACTCCCCGGAATATCTCTTAACCCTTCTTCAATTAATTCAGAACATTTATTTTTAAGATCTGAATTTTTATTATCTTCGTGTGTTTGTAGTTCCGAACGAAATTTCTGTGTAATCTGTTCCTCGTGTTCAAAGAACGCCGCATCAATAGTTTCTTTAACTTTTGTAATTTGTTTACCAAGATCAATGAATTCATAAATCTCCTTAATATTTTTAAATCGAACGGCAAAATCTTCATGGGATACAGCTTTCCAGTAATCTTGAATCAACGAACTCCACTTTGCAAATTCGATTTTCTTTTGTGAGTTCTCGCAATCATTGAGTATAGATTTATATAAATTAACGACGTCCTCATGATATTGTTTTGATGGCGGAGCATGAGCAGTTGCTCCATCTTTGAATGGTCGAAACGGTTTAAAAAGCTGACCCTTTTTTATTCTTTCGTCAAGAATCTGAAGACACTTTATACTAGATACTCCCATTACAGTAGCTTGTTCGTCCGCTATTTTCAAAGCTTCTTGGAGGGCATTTCGAAAATTCTCTTCTGGTTCGGACAATCTTTCACTATTTCGTTCAGAAACATGTTGTACCATAAGAATATCAGGGGCTATGTCAGTCTCTTCAAGACGTGCCATAGTTATAATAGCAATTTGTAAAATTTCAGTCAATTCTCGCATAGATTCTCCAAGCACATTAAGGATTGTTAGATTGCTAACTCCCATTGCAAAGGTTGCTAATATCCGATCTTTTTTTTCTGATTCTGTTTCGTTTATCTTTTCTGGTGCACCAAGACCTTCAGTATCGACCAGAACAAATGCATCAACACCAAGTTGATTAGATAAGTCTTCTTCTAAAAATAATAGTCGCATAAAAAGACCTCTAGTACACCGTCCGACCGAAACTGCAAATCTACATGCAAAAAGAGCATTCAAAAGAGTTGATTTGCCGGATGATTGTAAACCAAGAATGCTAATCACAAAGATTCGAAGGTTAGGATGTTTCTTACGAATACATTCACAAATGGCTGAGAACCAAGCTTCAGATAAAACTCCCGTATCACCATCAAGTAATTCTATGGCATGTCCATTAATTAATAATTCTGCATAGCATTCCGGTAGCCGCATAATTTCCGCTCTTTGATCATTGATAGAAATAACTTTGTATATTTGATCTAGTTCACGGGAAAAATGCTCTAAACCTAAACTCATATTATCAACTTTTTCCCAAATTTTTGCTATTTCATCTTTAACTTTTTTCTCGTTTTTTTGGTCCCTATCAACTAAACTAGATTTACGCAACTCTTCTTTTTTTAATACAGTCATAGATCTGGCTTCGGAAGATTCTATCGAAGAAAGTCTGGATATTTCTCTTTCAATATGTGCTAACGCTATTCTTCTATCATCAATAGGTAGTATCAAGTTACATTTAAATAACTTTACCAAATATTGTAATTCATGATTTTCTCGAAAAATTTTATAGCCATCGTTAGATTGATTTCTTTGAAGTTGCATGACATTCATTTTAATATAATGACAAGTTTTCTCTTTAACGAAATCAATTAAACGCTGAGACTCAGGAAACTCGATATTCTCAGTCAACTGAAGCGACCCTTCTAACTTTAATTTATTGATTTCAAATGTTGAAGCGTCAAAATCTAAAGCTTCTTTGAACATCATTCTCACTTTTTTTAATGTTTGGTCTTTTGTTAAAGATCTAGTATCAATATGCTTCGTTCTATTTTTCGAATCTACCCAACAATATACACTTTTTTTATCCTTTATTAAATCATCAATGATATTTTTTTGCCTTTTGCCATATCCAGGCATTAAAAAAACCAAAAAACTAGATGGAAATTGTTTTAAAAACTGAATTTGATCTGGATAATTTGAAGCATCACCGTGCAAATTCGCAAGCAATACAATCTCATCTTTCTCTTTATAGAAATTCTCAAAAACATCCTTCCATAGGCCTATTCCACAAGTTTCTTGAATTAACCAAGTAAACTCAATACTTCCACTAATCATATGTGGAATTCCATATTCTGCTTCTGGCTCATTAGACGAAGAGAATATGGAATCTGATGACATTAATTGATTTAGAATAGTGCTTTTACCTGGGATGTTTGTTCCAACCCTAATAGCAACAATCATTTTAAATGGGCTATTAAAAAGATGATTTTCAATTATTTTTCCAGGTTTCGTTTCCCATTTGATAACTGGACCGGCAAACAAAGGGAACATCACTCTGAACTTCTCTGCATCATTCAGTTCGGGAATTACCAAAGGAAAAGCGATTGGAAATCGTGATAAGGTCTGAAAAATATCTCGAACCACAGTGCACTCAGCAGATGCAAGTAAGCTGGCGATGCAATCAAACCGAGATAATTGATTTTTCTTTTGTTCCTGGGGATCTTGATCGTCATTTTCATCATCTTCTCGTTCAATTAAAGTTTTAATATTTTCAGCCAAAAGAACATCGGCTCCCCACATTTTAACTTTTTGTCGAATATAGGGGAGAACCAAAGATATGCTCCCATTTTTTTCACCCGCAGATAACTGAGGAGCCTCGATAATTTTACTGAGCCTAACGTAATGATGTGGCTCGATTAAAGGTACACTTTCTCCTAGGATTGGATGCCATTTACCGTTTACCTTTATCACCTTATTATCCATAACGTTGAGATATGTAAGGGAAAGATGAAAGGCTAAAAGTAGAGATAAGATTTATATAAAAAAAAATATCCAGAAGCTCACGATCGGCACAAACAAGAATCATATTTTTCATTTTTGGCTTAGCATATTCGTTTATAGTAAAAACAGGTTCTTATTCATGTGGCATAAATATTACTAAAATAGGTTTTTTTAAATGAAAGTAAATTTTTTTCATTAGATAGCGGTGCGACCTGTGGTCGCGCTAAAACCAGGAACGGAGCGCTTTGAGGTTCATTTAGTTGGTTGATGCAATTAATTCTCTGAGAATTTTTACTAAGTTGAGAAAGAATTTCCTTCGATCTAGAAGATCGAGGCAAGTTCTTGCGCTTGACGAAATAACTTGAAAGTTATTTTAGCAAGCGACGGCATAATGGATTGAAGGATTTGCAAGAAACAGAAATTAGTACAATATAAAAATTTGATTTCTTTCTCGGTTCAGTAAGAAGGGAAAATATACTCGAAGGATCTGTCAGTGGGAATTTTTTATAATACGAATGTTAGTAGGGTTGAATTCTTCTAAATCGAAGGAATCCTTTCTCAACAAAAAATAATTGAAGGGGGTGATTATGATCTGTCAGCGGGAATTTTTTACAATACGAATGTTAGTAGGGCTGAATTTTTCTAGATCGAAGGAATCCTTTCTCAACTTAGTAAAAAAAATTACGGAAATTAAGAACCGTCAGTGGGAATTTTTTACAATACGAACGTTAGTAGGGCTGAATTCGTTCATTCCAAAGAAGTTAGTNTTATAGTAAAAACAGGTTCTTATTCATGTGGCATAAATATTACTAAAATAGGTTTTTTTAAATGAAAGTAAATTTTTTTCATTAGATAGCGGTGCGACCTGTGGTCGCGCTAAAACCAGGAACGGAGCGCTTTGAGGTTCATTTAGTTGGTTGATGCAATTAATTCTCTGAGAATTTTTACTAAGTTGAGAAAGAATTTCCTTCGATCTAGAAGATCGAGGCAAGTTCTTGCGCTTGACGAAATAACTTGAAAGTTATTTTAGCAAGCGACGGCATAATGGATTGAAGGATTTGCAAGAAACAGAAATTAGTACAATATAAAAATTTGATTTCTTTCTCGGTTCAGTAAGAAGGGAAAATATACTCGAAGGATCTGTCAGTGGGAATTTTTTATAATACGAATGTTAGTAGGGTTGAATTCTTCTAAATCGAAGGAATCCTTTCTCAACAAAAAATAATTGAAGGGGGTGATTATGATCTGTCAGCGGGAATTTTTTACAATACGAATGTTAGTAGGGCTGAATTTTTCTAGATCGAAGGAATCCTTTCTCAACTTAGTAAAAAAAATTACGGAAATTAAGAACCGTCAGTGGGAATTTTTTACAATACGAACGTTAGTAGGGCTGAATTCGTTCATTCCAAAGAAGTTAGTGCAATTTGAAAGTTGGTTCTTGTAAATATTACACCGCGAACGAACTGCACATTTCATTACGTTACACCAATTTCTGTCTTTCATAAATCCCTTGATCTAGGAAAATTTCATTATGCCAAGGACTACTTTCCACTTGCCAAATTTATTTTAGGTTACTTCGTCAAGAAGTTGGCATAAAAGTTTCGTCAAGATGTTAATCTAACGTTAAAGAGCCGTTTCGTTACGTTATGCCAAATTCTGTTTTTCACATATACATGACGTTTATACGTGTGTGAAAAATATGCAGGACATGACAAATACGATCATGCCGACCAATCACGTTCAAGATTTTGCGGACGAACACCATTTCTCCCTTCTATAATCCATACACTTCGTGATTTCATCACTCCGTTCCTGGTATTAGGCATTCGATACCGTCAACGAAGATAATTTTCATGGGGTCAGGTCTGAAAATTCCAATACTATTGTTAACCTTATTCTTTCATCTTATATTTTATTATTTATTATTATTATTATTATGTATTTATTTATTTATTTATTATCAATTATTATTCTATATTATTATCTTATAGTATTACAGTAGATCCATTTCTTGACATGTAATACAAATTAATCTTTATTACTTAAATTAGTACATTAGTAATTTCTTGTCAATCTGTAACACAAGTTAAAATATCAGTTATAGTACGAGTTAATACTTCAGTCAAAGTACTAGAGAAAGTACTAGTTAAGATATTAGTTAAGGTACTAGCATAAGTATTAGTCAGATTACAAGTTAACTTTACAGTTAAATTAATAATGTATATAAAGGCTGAGATTTCTCTCAACCTAAGAGACAGAGACAGTAGAGATAGTACAGTTCAAAATAATTCAATAGATCTTAATATTGAAATAAATAAAAGTTCTTTGAGTAATAAATTACTTATTGAGNTTAATGAGTTGCTTCAATATAATCATGAAATTTATGCACTGACCAACAGTATTGAATTATCATAAGTGGAACTTCATGATTAAGTTAGGGAGAATTGTTAACCTTATTCTTTCATCTTATATTTTATTATTTATTATTATTATTATTATGTATTTATTTATTTATTTATTATCAATTATTATTCTATATTATTATCTTATAGTATTACAGTAGATCCATTTCTTGACATGTAATACAAATTAATCTTTATTACTTAAATTAGTACATTAGTAATTTCTTGTCAATCTGTAACACAAGTTAAAATATCAGTTATAGTACGAGTTAATACTTCAGTCAAAGTACTAGAGAAAGTACTAGTTAAGATATTAGTTAAGGTACTAGCATAAGTATTAGTCAGATTACAAGTTAACTTTACAGTTAAATTAATAATGTATATAAAGGCTGAGATTTCTCTCAACCTAAGAGACAGAGACAGTAGAGATAGTACAGTTCAAAATAATTCAATAGATCTTAATATTGAAATAAATAAAAGTTCTTTGAGTAATAAATTACTTATTGAGTTTTGTATTTGTTCTTAATAATTGATAAACTGCTCCTATTAACAAGTCTTCATACCACTGTTAATAGTTAATTCGCCTCTTTCATAACTTGACCCCAATTAATTCCTTCTATATTTCTTAGTTAAATAGGATAGTATCTGTGTGATCTCCTATA
>PQFF01000258.1:0-71687 GCA_003547095.1 Diversispora epigaea | reverse complement strand
TTTTTTTATTTTTTTATTTTTTATTTTTATTTTATATTTTTTTATTTTTTTATTTTTTTTTTATTTTATTTTTTATTTTTTACTTTTTATTTTTTATTATTTTTATTTTTTATTTTTTAAACTTCTAATATATAAAAAATATTTATAATATAAAATAAAAAGTAATGTTATCCTCTTTATCTATACCAAGTTTTTTTAAAAAATTTTTGGAATCAAATCTAATCCAAGGTTGAAATATTAGAGAACGATCATTTTTCCGGTTTACTCTGAATTTCCTATACCCATAAATAGGTTTTAACTCTTTAGAACAGTATCATAAGAATTAGACTTTAAAATAATTGATTCATTAGGCTTTAATAAATTAGGATCTATAAATTTAAATTTTGTAATCAATCATTTTTAAATGAAATTATTGAAGAATATACCTGAAGATTTCCCTGATTTTATTTCCTCCAATAAATCATACAATCTATGAAGAGTATGAATGTAACATGATTGAGGATGTAACTTATTTGAATGTGAAAATAATTCAAATAATTCTAGCTTTTGAGATTATAAAATCATCATTCACTATATTATTATAAAGTTTTTCTGCTACATCCCAAATTAAATTAACTAATTCAGCAAAAGTTGGGGATCATCACTCCAACATCCATACATCAAGTCTAGATACCATTCTGGAATCCGATTTAACATACCTTTGGTCTTGCACCATTACATATATCAATCATCAAATTGGTCAGAAAATGGTCGTTGTGCAGTAACTATTTCATACATAATTCCACTAAAACTATAAATATCGCCCTCCCTTGTAAATTTATTTCCTCTTAACACCTCAGGTGGAATATATGGAATTGATCCATAAATTTTGTTATTTTTGTTGTTAGAGTTTAAAATTAAATCATTCTCGGATTTACTTGAATCTAAATCTATAACTAAATTATCACGGTATACGGAATCCAAAATATTTCTACTATAAAGGTCACAATGAACTAAATTTTTTGCATATAAGCTTTTAAGACTCTATGCTATTGATTCTAATATTCCCATTTTTTTTCCAGTCTAAATTTCAAAAGGTTTTGGTTAAATAATTACGTATGATATCATCAAATAAATCCATAACAATAATGTAGTTTTGTGTAGAAGGATTTTTGAAATTCCATAATAATAAGCAATAAATTCATAATCACAAATAGTCTTTATCTTAATATGAAAAGAAATTACAAAATATTAATAACAGTTCATGATGATTTATATTCTAAATATAAAGAAACATATCACTTTAAGAAATTCAGCTATATCATATCTAGAATCTTTTATTTCTTTCAGAGAAACTTTGAAGCCTATAAAATCATATTCCCAATCCTGTTTGATAACGTGCCATTTCCATTTTATTCCATTTTCTAATTTTGCAGAATACACAGATCCATGGCAACCATCTTCTATGTGTTCTATATTTTGAAAATTATTATAAGGTATCCATTGTAACTTATTACTAATGTTATTTATTTGAGATTCTTGTATAATCTTATCGATATTAGCATTCCATTAGACCAAGTTTTAAATTCTTGGATATAATGTTCGCGAGAACACAAATAACATATTCCATCATCCAAACTAATAAAATTTCGGTGATAAGAAAAATAGAAATCCTTAGAAGAATGACCTCGTGGACAATACTTTATTTTTTCTATTTCTAAAGACATGGGAATATTCGTTATAACATTTTTTTTTATTCCGGATTTAATCATTGCCGATTATATTTATTAGTACTAAATTAATTTATTATGTAAAAAATAAATAAAATATATGTGCTTCATATAGTACATTAATTTATCAGATATATGGTAGAGAAATTTAACAAAGTCATTCTTATAATGAAGCATACTAAATTCGAGTCTTAATATATTTGCATGCGAAAATAGTTTTAAGATAATAAATTAAATAAGTTTCCTTTAATAAATGAGCTCATATAAAAATAAATGTAATTTTATTCTCAATATATTCTTTAAATTCTTTGGGAATCATAACAATCCAAGGTTGAAATATTAGAGAATATCATTTTTTTGATTGCTTTTAATTTCTGTTTCTCCATCAATATTGACACTTGAAGTAGTTGAAGTTAATTCATTGGATTTTAATAATAGATTAGGGTCTATAAATTAAAAATTAAAAATTTAAATTGATCATTTATTAAAATAACGTTTAAGAATTTGTTCTAAGAATATACCTGAAGATTTTCCTGATTTTATTTCTTCCAATAAATCATGCAATCCATGAAAAGTATGAATATATCGACTAATATAACATGATTGTGGATGTAACTTATTTGAATATGAAAATAATTTTAAGAATTCTTGCTTTTGAGGTTTTGATGTATTTTTTTGGTTTTCATCAGCAATTTTAAGTTGTCGCATAACATTATTATCTACTAGATTACCATAAAGTTTAAATGATACATCAAAAAATAAATCAACTAATTCAGCAGAAGTTGGACGTTTAGATGGATCATCACTCCAACATCGATACATCAAGTCTAAATACCATTCTGGAATCCAATTTAACATAAACTCAGGGACCTTTGGTCTTACACCATTACATATATCTATCATCAAATAAGTATCATGTGCCTGGTCCTCAAATGGTCGTTGTGCAGTAACTAATTCATACATAATTCCACCAAAACTATAAGTATCGCCCTCCATCGTAAATTTATTTCCTCTTAACACCTCAGGTGGAATATATGGAATTGAACTACAAATAATATTATTCTTGTTATTAGGTTTTAAAATTAAATCATTTTCTAATTTATATGAATCTAAATCTATTCTTAAGTCTAAGTCAGGATCGTAAAGATCGATCAAAATATTTCCACTATGAAGGTCACAATGAACTAAATTCTTTTCGTGTGAACTGCTAAGACAACATGCTATTGATAATAATATGTACACTTTTGATTCCCACCCTAAATCCCAAAATTTTTTTGCTAAAAAATCATGTAAGCCATCATCAAATAAATACATAACAATAATATAGTTTTGTGTAGAGGGATTTTTTGAGATTCCATAATATTTAGTAATAGGTTCATATTCACGTTCATTAGCATTCTTCATCTTAATATTAAAATATTAAAAGATAAATTAATAAATTACGAAATATTAATAATAATTCATAATTCTAAATATAAAGAAACATACCATTTTAAGAAATTCGACTACATCAAATCTAGAATCTTTTATTTCTTTCAAAGCAACTTTGCAGCCTATTAAATCATATTCCCAATCTTGTTTGATAACGTGCCATTTCCATTTTATTCCATTTTCTAATTTGGCAGAATACACCGATCCATGGCCACCATCTGCTATGTGTTCAATATTTTGAAAATTATCATACGTTATCCAATGTAACTTATCGTAAATGCTATTTATTTGAGATTCTTGTATAATATTATCGATATTAGCATTCCCACTAGACCAAGTTTTAAATTCTTGGATATAATGTTCGCGAGAACACAAATAACATATTCCATCATCCAAACTAATGAAATTTCGGTGAAAAGAAAAAGAGAAATCCTCAGAAGAATGACCTGCCGGACAATAATCTATTTTTTCTATTTCTTGAAACATTGGAAATGAAAGGAATATGCGTTATAGAATATTTTTTAATTTATTTCTTTCGAATCAATTAATATAAAATAATTCATTGTTGATGGTTATCATTGCCTTTTTCGATTGTATTTATATTTATTTGTACTAATGCCGATACAATAATAATATTGTGATCACTTTACCTTTCCATATGACACTAATTCAGGAGAAAACGTAAAAATATAAATTTCCGCGCCATTTCATACCCCCGAGATCTTTACGGAGTAGAAGATTTTTTTTGCTATCATATTTCCAAGTTTATTATAGTAAGGAATAAAATGAGTTTTCTATAATAAAAAAATTTTACTTTTTTTAGCTGAATTTTTGATTTTTTTCAATCCATTTTTAGAAAAGGATCGCTTAGAACATCTTACCTAGAAAGTTCTTATTTTTGTTTTAGCGCATGAAATAACGTATATACTTTATTTATTAGGTTTGAAGGCACCACACATTCCTTAAATAATATATTTTTTCTCTATATCAAATAATCCTTGTTTCTCTAAAAAACTCTCAAAAATCGAGTTCAGACACCTAATTAAGGAAAAATATTTATAACAAAAGCTATGCAAAAATAAATAAAAGAGTGTCCTTAAATAGACCCCGGTCTAGAATTTTATCCTAGACACCCTACATAAATAGATTTTTTTAAAGTATCTAACATGTGATAAATACAATCTAAAAATGCGCTTCATGTGATGTATGAAAGACACATTGTATTTCGTTTAGTAAAGTAATTTTTATAAGCATATAATAACATTTACTTCAAAATCTCCGTACTATTTACGACACCTACGTAAATATACGGAATCTTTACGGCCATTTTGGAAATATCTCGGCGAATATCGGTGTTATAAAGGCAAAACGCATATTATCTTGTGGCCTGAAACAAGGGTTTTCAGAAACATCTTTGTAAAAATTCTGGGAAATTGCAAAAAAAATTACGGAAAATTTTGTGAGACGGGTGTGGTTATTTACCAAGATGTTTCTATGACTGATCGAAAGTCCTTGTTCCAGGCTACAAGAAAATACCGATATTCGCCGAGATATTCCCAAAATCGCCGTAAAAATTCCGTATATTTATAAATATTACGGAGATTTACGCCTAATAAAATTTCCCGATGACTTGAAACAATAAACTGATAAGTATTCTAAATTCGAATCTAAATATATATGCGCCCTCGAAATATTTTTTACAAAAAATAATTATAAATGAACTCCCATACAAAAATATCATTTAGAAAATTAACTATGATAAAAATAAAAATAAAAAAAAATAAAATATTATCATAATACTTTATTAAATTTAGATTTTTTGACTTTAGCTTATTACAATATTTTCTAAATTTTTTTTTGGGAATTTTTCTGAATTTTCAATTTTTTATTTTTAACTTTTTAAATATTTTCATTGCCTTTTCTGATTATATTTATTTTGTGCTTAATCAGATCGAATTTTTTTATTTGTGTCAAATGTCGTGCCTATGTAATAGAAAATAATAGAAGAAATTTTATTTCATTAACAGTTTACATAATTCAGAGTAATACGGCAGCAAAAAATTTTAACAAAGTCATTTTTATGAGCCAATAATAACACATATTTGAAGCATGCTAAATGCGAGTCTAAATAATATGTGTACGTGAAAATAGTTTTTAAGATAAATAGATTTCCTTTAATAATAAATGAACTCCATACAAAAATATATGTATGGAAATTAAACTCAGATTTTTGGAATCAAATGCAATCCAGGGCTGAAATATTGGAGAATGATCATTTTTCCATTTAATTTCGAATATCCTATTCCTTGTTAATAGGTTTAACAATCGCAAAAATCATAATAATTGAATCTTAGATAGTTGATTCATGGGACTTTAATAATAGATTAGAATCTATAAATTTAAAATTAAAAATTTGTAATCGATCATTTATTAAAATAAAATTATTGAAATTGTTCTAAGATTCCAATAAATCATGCAATCCATGAAGAGTATGAATATATCGGCCAATATAACATGATTGTGGATGTAACTTACTTGAATGTAAAAATAACAAATGATTCTTGCTTTTGAGATTGAGATTTTGATGTATTTTTTTGATTTTCATCAACAATTTTAAGTTTTCGCATAACATATCGTTCACTATATTATTATAAAGTTTTTCTAATACATCCCAAATTAAATTAACTAATTCAACAGCAATTGGACGTTCACTCCAACATGATACATTAAGTCTAAATACCATTCTGGATTCTAATTAGACAAAAAATCAGGGACCTTTGGTCTTACACATATGTGTATCAATCATCAAATAAGTATCATGTGCTTGGTCAGCAAATGGTCGGGTCGTTGTGCAGTAAATATTTCATACATGATCACTATAAATATCACCCTTCCATTTCTCTTAATCAGGTGGAATATATGGAGTCGAGTCGATCCATAAATTTTGTTATTTTTGTTATTAGCATTTAAAATTAAATCATTTTCGAATTTACATAAATCTAAATCTATAAATATACCGCATTTTGAATTTCGAATATTTCCACTATGAACGTCATAATGAACTATGTTTTCCGCATGGCCCTCTACTGTTGATATTTCTAATTTGATTGCCATCCTAAATCCCAAAAAGATTTTGTTAAAAATTATCACATGATTCCATAACAATAATGTAGAAGTATTTTTTTAAATTCTATAATATTTAGCAATAAAATCAGAACTATCTTAATATGAAAATATTAAAAGACTAATTAGTAAATTTAAAAATATTAATAAACATATCAATTTAAGAAATTCAGCTATAGAAATCTAGAATCCTTTATTTCTTTCAATGCAACTTTGTAGCCTGTTAAACCAGATTCCCAATCCCGTTTGATAAAATGCCATTTCCATTTTATTCCATTTTCTATTATAGCAGAATACACAGATCCATGGCCACCATCTGCTATATGTTCAATATTTTGAAAATTATAATAAGGTATCCAATGTAACTTCTCGCATTTGTTATTTGAGATTCTTGTATAATATTATCAATGTTTGCATTTCCACTAAACCAAGTTTTAAATTCTTGGATAAAACGTTCTTTAGTACAAAAATCACAATTTCCACTTGAATAAATGAAATTTTGGCATTTAGAATAAACGAGATCCTCAGGAGAATGACCTCGTGGACAATACTTTATTTTCGAGACATGGGAAATAAAAGGAATATTCGCTATTGAATATTTAAATTATAACTGGAGAAAATATTAAAATGTGAAGCAATTAATAAAATCCAATACGACTCGGAATATAAGATTAGTGGAATTTAGTATTTTATACCCGAATCTTTGAAGAATACCGCTTCTAATAAAGATCTCATTCTTAGAGAGAAAGGGTGAATTTTTGTGGTAACCCAATAAATAAATTATAACAGGTATATACCCATTTTATTTAAAAGTAGAACTTCTTACCGTGACGATACTTATCTTATTTTAACTTAATTTTGTCTTTTTTTGGTACCAAAAAACACGAGCACTTAGAAGACTCATATTCTTTTAACATTTTAATTTTTCTCTACTTTAACACAATATTCATCATTTCTTCACGCGTTATTAGTTCAGACGCCTAATTACAAAAAAAAGAAAACATATGTCTTATAATAACACATATTTAAAGCATGCTAAAAATAATACGCGCACGCGGAAATAAATTTTAGGATAAATAAATTAAATAGGTTTTCTCTAATAACAAATGAGCTCCCATACAAAAAAATCAACTCCTGCGATTAAATTTTTTTTTTTTGAATTTTCCAGAATTTTTAAATTTTTTATTTTTATTTTTAACTTTCTTTATAAAATATATAATATAAAAAAATATGTAATTTTATTCTCTTTATCCAAATTAATGTATTCTTTAAATTCTTAACCAACCAATGATATTTTTGCTAGCATATCTGTTTCCTCATCAATTTCACGAGTATTGATATTTGAAGTAGATGATTTATTAGACTTTAATAATAAATTAGGATCTATAAATTTAAATTAAAAATTTGTTATTGATCATTTATTAAAACAAAATTGTTGAAATTATTCTAAGAATATACCTGAAGATTTTCCAGATTTTATTTCTTCCAATGAATCACACAATCCATGAAGAGTGTGAATATATCGGCCAATATAACGTGATTGAGGATGTAACTTACTTGAATATGAAAATAATTCAAATAATTCTTGCTTTTGAGATTTTGATGTATTTTTTTGATTTTCATCAGCTATTTTAAGTTGACGCATAACATTATTATCCACTATATCATCATAAATTTTATCTGATATTTCACGAAATAAATCAGCTAACCCAATGGCAGTTGGACGTTCAGAAGGATCATCACTCCAACATTGATACATCAAGTCTAAATACCATTCTGGAATCCAATTTAACATAAAATCAGGGACCTTTGGTCTCACTCCATTACAAATATCAATCATCAAATAAGTATCATGTGCTTGGTCAGCAAATGGTCGTTGTGCGGTCACTATTTCATACATAATTCCACCAAAACTATAAATATCGCCCTTCTTTGAAAATCTACTTCCTCTCAATACCTCAGGTGGAATATATGGAATTAATCCATAAATTTTGTTATTTTTATTGTTAGAGTTTAAAATTAAATCACTTTCTAGTTTACATAAATCTAAATCTATTCTTAAATCATAAATTTTGAATTTACGTTCTTTCAAAATATTTCCACTATGAAGGCTACAATGAACTAAATTTTTACCATGTAAGTTTCCAAGACACTCTGCTATTGATGCTAATACTTCTATTTTTGTTTCCCACTCTAGATCCCAAAACGTTTTGGTTAAACAATTATGTAAGTCATCATCTAAATCCGTAATAATAATGCAGTTTTGTGTTGAAGGATTTTTTGAAATTCCAATACAATCATAGTTATCCATAATCTTGCTCTTAATATGAAAAATCAAAAGGCAAATTAATAAATTATAAAATTTTATGTCTTACATTCTAAATATAAATAACCATACCACTTTAAGAAATTCAGCTATATCATATCTAAAATCTTTTATTTCTTTCAACGCAACTTCGATGCCTAATATTTCATATTCCCAATCCTGTTTGATAAAATGCCATTTCCGTTTTAATCCATTTTCTATTTTGGCGGAATACACAGATCCATGGCCACCATCTGCTATGTGTTCAATATTTTGAAGATTATCGTAAGGTATCCAATGTAACTTTTCACATCTGTTATTTATTTGAGATTCTCGTATAATCTTATCAATGTTAACATTCCCACTAGACCAAGTTTTAAATTCTTGGATAAAACGTTCTTTAGTACATAGATCACAATTTCCATCTGAATAAATCATATTACGGCCATGGGCATCAAAATAAGCGAAATCCTCAGAAGAATGACCTCGTGGACAGTACTTTATTTTCTTTATTTTTCGAGGCATGGGAATTTTCGTTATTAAATATTTTTATCCGAATTTATATAATTCATTGTTTGATGGTCATCATTGCCTTTTCTGATTATATTTGATTTGTGCCAAACAAACTATTTTTAGATTTTAAATTTATTTAAAAAAACATCTACAGAAAATATTAAAATATAAACTAATTAATAATACATGGAACAAATCCAATACAACTCGGAAGAAAAATATTGAGATTAATAAAGAATCTATCGGAATTTATGATTTATTATAAAAATATAAAATTCTGCGTTATTTTATACCCCAGAGATCTTTGAAGAATGCTATTATATCACCACCTTTAATAATAATCTTGTCTTTTCAAGTAAATGGCTTCAAGGAATAAGTTGCTATAATTGAGATCCCTTTCTTAGAGAGAAAGGATTAATTTTTGTGGTAACTCAGTAAAAAATAATAAGTAAAGTATATACACATTTTTATTTATTTTATTTATGTGCTGCGCTAAATAAAACAAACAAAAGTAGAACATCTTACCTTGAAAGTACTTATCTTATTTGCCTTCTTTTTTTCTTCTTGCGGTGCCAAAAAAATCTACGTTACTACAGTATTCATCATTTCTTCAAGCGTTATTGTTCAGACATCTAATTACAAATATTTGAAGCATGCTAAAAAATAATGTGCATGCGAAAATAATTTTAATTAAATAGGTTTACTTTAAAAATAAATGAGCTCCCATACAAAAATATTAACTCCTACGATGAAATTTTTTTTTTTTGAATTTTCTAGAACTTTTAATTTTTATTTTTTATTTTTTTAACTATATATAATATATAAAATTTAATTTTATTCTCTTTATCTAATCAATGTATTCTTTAAATTAAATTCTTTGGGAATCATAACCAATAATTATATTTTTGCTAGCTTTGACATTCTGCTTCCTCATCAATGTTGACACTCGAAGTAGTTAATTCATTAGACTTTAA
The DNA here is from genome assembly GCA_003547095.1 of Diversispora epigaea. Taxonomy (NCBI): domain Eukaryota; kingdom Fungi; phylum Glomeromycota; class Glomeromycetes; order Diversisporales; family Diversisporaceae; genus Diversispora; species Diversispora epigaea. The sequence continues at coordinate 61,632 of PQFF01000258.1, read as the reverse complement.
TAATAAATTAGGATCTATAAACTTAAAATTCAAAATTTGTAATTAAAATAAAATTATTGAAATTGTTCTAAGAATACACCTGATGATTTTCCTGATTTTATTTCTTCCAATAAATCATACAATCAATGGAGAGTGTGAATATATCGGCTAACGTAACATGATTATGATGTAACTTACTTGAATGTAAAAATAATTCAAATAATTCTTGCTTTTGAAATTTTGATGATTTTCATCAGTAATTTCAAGTTGTCGCATAACATTATTATTCACATCAAAAAACAACTAGTTCATTAATTGGACGTTTAGAAGGATCATCACTCCAACATCGATACATCAAGTCCAAATACCATTCTGGAATCCAATTTAACATAAAATCGGGACCTTTGGTCTTACACCATTACTTATATCAATCATCAAATAAGTATCATGTGCTTGGTCAGCAAATGGTCGTTGTGCAGTAACTATTTCATACATAATTCCACCAAAACTAAAATTTATTTCCTCTCAATACCTCAGGTGGAATATATGGAATTAATCCATAAATTTTGATACTTTTGTTAGAGTTTAAAATCAAATGACTTTCTAGTTTACATGAATCTAAATCTATTCTTAAGTATAAGTCAGGATCATTAAAAATATTTCCACTATGAAGGTTACAATAAACTAAATTTTTTTCATGTAAGCTTCCAAAAACCCTCTAATGTTGATGTTAATATGTATATTTTTGTTTCCCATCCCAAAAAGTTTTGGTTAAACAATTATGTGAGTCACCATCTAAACCCGTAACCAGTGTTGTCATTTTTCATGTCCCCAGCATTTTTTAGTTGTCCCAATGTCCCTACTCTTAATTTGTCCATAAATATGTTTGAACAAACAATGGTATCTGTTTGTCTAACAACAGATTTATGGACACATAATCATTCACCATATATTGGTGTAACAGCTCATTGGCTTACAAAAGATTTTATTATGCATTAAGCTTTAATAACAATAGAAAGCTTTGCATATTCACACAGGAGATAAAATTGAGGATTTTTTATGAAAAATTCTTACAGAATGGAATATTTCAGATAAATTTACTGCTGTAGCAACTGATAATGCAAGTTCAATGATAAAAGCAATAAGGCAATTAGGAACAACACATTTGTGTTGTGCTGCACATTCTATTCACCTTGCAATTTCAGATGGTTTATCAAAAAGTAAGAACTTAATTGATATAGCAAAAGCTTTAAATAATTTTTTGGTCAATCGAGATAAATATAGAGTACAATTTAGAAATATTCAAGTTAAATTAACAAATAATCAAGGAGTAAATATTTTAGAACCTGATACTGTAACTCGTTGGAATTCTACATATTTTATTCTTAAAAGACTTCTTGAACTTAGAGATGCAATTGAGGAATTATCAAAAAGTTTAATTAGAGATCCAGATAGAGGAATTCATTCAGATGGCAACATTTTAAAAGAAAAAATATTGTCAAACTATGATTGGCAAGGATTAGAAGAACTGTCTAATCTTTTACATCCTTTTGCTCAAGCATCAATTTATATGAGTGGAAGTTATTATCCAACATTAAGTATGATGTATCCAATTATGTATTGTATTTTTAAACATCTTAATCAAATAGAAAGTAATCTTACACATATATCAGTTATTGATACACATAAACATATTCATGAATCACTGGTAGCTAGATGGGAAGATCCTAAAATGACTGGATGGTTGACAACAATTTTGGATCCTAGATTTAAATCTTTAACAATTGCAACATCTACTATGAGAAATGCTGTAATACAAGAGTTACGTCAAAAAATTATGCAATTAGAATTATTTAATAGTAATTCAGTTGAAACAATAGTTGCAACATCTAATAATATTTCTTCATTTTTTGATGATCAGGAAGATTTAAATTCTTTTTCAAATATAGATACTGAATTACAAATTTATTTCAAATTCCAAAATATGATATTGGAGATCCCCTTTATGAAAAATACAATCCTTTAATTCAGTGGAATGAAAATCAAAAAACATTACCTCTTCTTGCTAAACAAGCACATATTTTTTTGGGCATGCCAGCAACTTCAGTACCATCTGAAAAACTTTTTTCTGATGTAAGAAATGTTTTAACTGATAAACGTAATAGATTAAGTGCTAATATAATTCATGATTTATTATTCTTAAAAGAAAATTCAAATATTATAAATGTATATTCCGGTTTATAAAAAATTTTATTAATAATAAAAGTTTGATTTATTGATATGCTAATTGAACATATGACTTTCACATGATTTTCACATGATTTTCACAAGACGTGCTCATAAATTTTATTTCTATATTAGGAAATTTGGCTTTAGCCGACTAAGCCGGCTAAGTTGATTTTAAAATATAGACTTAGCCAGGCCAATTTTTTTAGACCGGCTTAGAACACTACTGGCCATTTTTCTAATATTTCTAATTCTAATTCTAAATTTTAATTAGAATTCTAAATTCTAATTAGAATTCTAATTCTAATTTTAAATTCTACTTAAAATTTAGAATTAGAATTAGAGGTAGAAATAGGAGGAAAAAATTTTACCTCAACAAACGGAGGTTGATTAAATATTATTTTTTTTTCTTTGTCAAAACAAAAAAAACAACAACAAATCATGAAATAAGAAGCACGAGAATCATTATTTATAAATAAAAAATAATAATAAATAAAATTATTATTATAAATAAATAATAAATAAAATTATTATTATGAATAAATAACAAATAAATAATAAGCATGAGAATAAATAATAAGCATGAGGCTTATTATTACTAAATAAACAAAAAAAAATAAGGTGAGGATTATTGAATAAAATGTATTTAAATAAATTGATTTTCTTCAACAAGAAAAAAAAAGTTTTTTTTCCACCTAAAAGTCAATTTTTTTCAACAAAAAAAAGTTTTTTTTTCATCTAAAAAAAAAAATTAATTCTTTTCTACAAAAAAAAAAAAGGTTTTTTTTATTTAAAAAAATGTCATAATTTAAGCACAATTTGTTATATTGACCAATACACCAAAAAATTTACAAAAACAAACTTAATGGTGAATGCTGTTGATATTTCTTTTTTTTTCACATAATTAATAAATAAATNCGAGAATCATTATTTATAAATAAAAAATAATAATAAATAAAATTATTATTATAAATAAATAATAAATAAAATTATTATTATGAATAAATAACAAATAAATAATAAGCATGAGAATAAATAATAAGCATGAGGCTTATTATTACTAAATAAACAAAAAAAAATAAGGTGAGGATTATTGAATAAAATGTATTTAAATAAATTGATTTTCTTCAACAAGAAAAAAAAAGTTTTTTTTCCACCTAAAAGTCAATTTTTTTCAACAAAAAAAAGTTTTTTTTTCATCTAAAAAAAAAAATTAATTCTTTTCTACAAAAAAAAAAAAGGTTTTTTTTATTTAAAAAAATGTCATAATTTAAGCACAATTTGTTATATTGACCAATACACCAAAAAATTTACAAAAACAAACTTAATGGTGAATGCTGTTGATATTTCTTTTTTTTTCACATAATTAATAAATAAATGTAGTGTGTTGTTTATTTCATTTTTTTTATTACACTCAATTTATGAAAAAAAATAATTTTAATAGTAATATGCATTATTTCACAGGCTCATGTTTGGAAAAAAATAATTGTAGTAGTGATATTGTTATTTCACAGACAATTTCTTAAATTTCATGACTAATTATATATACCAAAGTTCAAAGAAATTACCTTTTAAACTTAGTTGCTCAATAAGATAAGATTTGCAATAATAAAAAAAAATTAATGAAATTGTTAAAACTTGAATTTCGACTAGAAAAAAAAAACAATAATATAAAAATGTACTACTTACAAAAGTTGTTAAAATGAAACTTTTAATTTTGATAAATATCATTTTTATTTAATAATAATGAAAAAAGAAGCAAAATTCTATGGTTCAAATGTTTTTTATTTATCGTTTATTACTATTTATTTATTTATTTTTTAATACTATGAAAAAAAAGGAAATAATATAATTATTATTATCGACCTTTGTAAAATGCATAGGAATAAATAAATAAATAAAATAAATATATAAATAATATAAATAATAATAATTGTTCATTTGTTATATTGTTATATCATAACAATTTTTCCAGGGAAAAAAAAATATAAACGAAACTTGAATCTTTTTTTGATCCATTTTCCATTTTAATTTCTTCATTTTCTTCTTTGAATTATCAAATAAAAAGTCATATGAATTAAATAAAATCCTCAGTTTAAATATTTATTATTTATTGTTTATTTATTATCCACCTTCGCAAAATATACATATATTTATTTTTTAAAATTTTTTTTAATAAACAAAATATTACAACATCCCACACGGAAAAGAGAAAAGGAAATAACATAAGCCAATTATTTTTATTTATTTATAATCCACCTTCGCAAAATATAATATATATATTTAATTTAAACATATAAATAATATAAATAATATTGTTACATCATTATCGTAACAATTTTTATCAGTTATCCCGGAGAAATACAATATAAACGAGATTCAAAATTTTTTTTTTTTTGATTAATTTGATAAATATCATTTCCTTTTTTTCATTTTTCTTTGAATTATTAAATATAAGATCATATTAATTAAATAAAATCCTTGGTTCAAATATTCATTATTTATTCATATTAGTAAATAATACAACCAATCATTTGTATAAATCTCTTAATAAATATATTTAAAAATTACATTAAAGTTTATTTAAAACCTTTTATTTTAATTTATTTGTATTTGGACATTAATAAATTACATATGTATAAATTTAAGTTACACAGCAGCGACAGAGTCACCATATCCAAAACCATCTAGTTACCTTATAAAAAAGAAATTTATGAAGATCGATCTTTTTTTGGAAATTACAAAAACAATTGGTGGCTTGATGGCACACAATAGCACACATTTTTTTTAAAAATCCAACGAATTCTCGTCCCAGTCCAGTTTATTTATTAATTACAAAAACACTTAATACATACTAAAATCAAATTCAATGAAACATTTTTTCTTGTATTTAATACTATTTCTTTAAAAATTGGTTGATTATTTGTAAAAAGCAAGTTACCGAAATCACCCACTTTTAAAAAAAATTTTATTTCGAATTTTCATTGTAATAACCAAAAGTGACCAGATATTGGTAAAATTTAAAAAATTTATATTAACATTATTTACATTACAATATGTAGTATTAAATTCAATAATTATTGAAATCAAAACTTTCAAACCAATTCACCAATTAACATTATTTACATTAGTATTAAATTCAATAATCATTGAAATTGAAAACTTTCAACCAATTCGCCAATTGACTATTTTTTGATTTATACCATAGGTCATGAGTATTCAGGTCCATAATAATTAAGACAAAGTTTAAGCTAATCTAACATCTAATAATACTTCTTTAATTAATTATCGTGCATTTGAATCACAGGATGTGAGTATTATTTAAATTCATAATTATTTAGATCAAAGTTTCAAGCTAATCTAACATCTAATAATACTTCTTTAATTAATTATCATGCAATTGAATCACAGGATGTGAGTATTATTTAAATTGATAATTATTTAGACAAATGTTTCAAGCTAATCTAACATCTTATAATACTTCTTTAATTAATTATCATGCAATTGAATCACAGGGCGTGAGTATTATTTAAATTCATAATTATTTAGATCAAAGTTTCAAGCTAATCTAACATCCAATAATACTTCTTTAATTAATTATCATGCAATTCAATCACAGTTTGTGAGTATTATTTAAATTCATAATTATTTGGATCAAAGTTTCAAGCTAATCTAACATCTTATAATACTTTAATTAATTATCATGCAATTGAATCACAGGAGGTGAGTATTATTTAAATCGATAATTACATCTAATAATACTTCTTTAATTAATTATCATGCAATTGAATCACAGGGCGTGAGTATTATTAGTATTATTTAAATTCGTAATTATTTAGATCAAAGTTTCAAGCTAATCTAACATCTAATAATACTTCTTTGATTGATTATCATGCAATTGGATCACAGGGCGTGAGTATTATTTAAATTGATAATTATTTAGATAATTTTTCAAGCTAATCTAACATCTAATAATACTACTTTAATTAATTATCACAGTTTGTGAGTATTATTTAAATTGACAATTATTTAGATCAAAATTTCAAGCTAATCTAACATCTAATAATACTTCTTTAATTAATTATCATGCAATTGAATCACAGTTTGTGAGTATTATTTAAATTCATAATTATTTAGATCAAAGTTTCAAGCTAATCTAACATCTAATAATACTTCTTTGATTGATTATCATGCAATTGGATCACAGGGCGTGAGTATTATTTAAATTGATAATTATTTAGATAATGTTTCAAGCTAATTTAATATCTAATAATACTTCTTTAATTAATTATCATGCAATTGAATCACAGGGCGTGAGTATTATTTAAATTAATAATTATTTAGATCAAAGTTTCAAGCTAATCTAACATCTAATAATACTTCTTTAATTAATTATCATGCAATTGAATCACAGGGCGTGAGTATTATTTAAATTCATAATTATTTAGATCAAAGTTTCAAGCTAATCTAACATCTAATAATACTTCTTTAATTAATTATCATGCAATTGAATCACAGGGCGTGAGTATTATTTAAATTCATAATTATTTAGATCAAAGTTTCAAGCTAATCTAACATCTAATAATACTTCTTTGATTGATTATCATGCAATTGGATCACAGGGTGTGAGTATTATTTAAATTGATAATTATTTAGATAATTTTTCAAGCTAATCTAACATCTAATAATACTTCTTTAATTAATTATCATGCAATTGAATCACAGTTTGTGAGTATTATTTAAATTGACAATTATTTAGATCAGAGTTTCAAGCTAATCTAACATCTAATAATACTTCTTTAATTAATTATCATGCAATTGAATCACAGTTTGTGAGTATTATTTAAATTCATAATTATTTAGATCAAAGTTTCAAGCTAATCTAACATCTTATAATACTTCTTTAATTAATTACCATGCAATTGAATCACAGTTTGTGAGTATTATTTAAATTCATAATTATTTGGATCAAAGATCTAACATCTAATAATACTTCTTTAATTAATTATCATGTAATCAAATACATATTTTATTACAGGGAGTGAGTATTATTTAAATTCATAATTATTTATATAAATGTTTCAAGCTAATCTAACATTTTATAATATTTCTTTAATTAATTATTATGCAATTGAATCACAGTTTGTGAGCATTATTTAAATTCATAATTATTTAGATCAAAGTTTCAAGCTAATCTGACATCTAATAATACTTCTTTAATTAATTATCATGCAATTGAACCACAGGGTGTGAGTATTATTTAAATTCACAATTATTTAGGTAAATGTTTCAAGCAAATCTAACATCTTATAATATTTCTTTAATTAATTATCATGTAATTGAATCACAGTTTGTGAGTATCGTTTAAGTTGTTAATTATTTATATCAAAGTTTCAAGCTAATCTAACACTTCTTTAATTAATTATCATGCAATTAAATCACAGGAAGTGAGTATTATTTAAATTGATAATTATTTAGATCAAAGTTTCAATCTAATCCAACATCTAATAATACTTCTTTAATTAATTATCATGTAATCAAATATATATTTATTACAGGAAGTGAGTATTATTTAAATTCATAATTATTTAGAGCTAACATCTAGTAATACTTTAATTAATTATCATGTAATTAAATACAGGGCGTAAGTATTATTTGAATTCATAATTATTTAGATTAAAGTTTCAAGCTAATCTAACATCTAATAATACTTCTTCAATTAATCATCATGCAATTGATCACAGGAAGTGAGTTTTATTTAAATTAATAATTATTTAGATCAAAGTTTCAAGCTAATCTAACATCTAATAATACTTCTTTAATTAATTATCATGCAATTGAATCACAGGGCGTGAGTATTATTTAAATTCATAATTATTTAGATCAAAGTTTCAAGCTAATCTAACATCTAATAATACTTCTTTAATTAATTATCATGCAATTGAATCACAGGGCGTGAGTATTATTTAAATTCATAATTATTTAGATCAAAGTTTCAAGCTAATTTAACATCTTATAATACTTTAATTAATTATCATGCAATTGAATCACAGGAGGTGAGTATTATTTAAATTCATAATTATTTAGATCAAAGTTTCAAGCTAATCTAGCATCTAATAATACTTCTTTAATTAATTATTATGCAATTGAATCACAGGAGGTGAGTATTATTTAAATTGATAATTATTTAGATCAAAGTTTCAAGCTAATCTAACATCTAATAATACTTCTTTAATTAATTATCATGTAATTGAATCACAGGGCGTGAGTATTATTAAAATTCATAATTATTTTGATCGAATTTTCAAGCTAATCTAACATCTTATAATACTTCTTTAATTAATTATCATGCAATTGAATCACAGTTTGTGAGTATTATTTAAATTCATAATTATTTAGATCAAAGTTTCAAGCTAATCTAATCTAACATCTAGTAATACTTTAATTAATTATCATGTAATTAAATACAGGGCGTATGTATTATTTAAATTGATAATTATTTAGATAATTTTTCAAGCTAATCTAACATCTAATAATACTTTAATTAATTATCATGCAATTGAATCACAGGACGTGAGTATTATTTAAATTCATAGTTATTTAGATCAAAGTTTCAAGCTAATCTAACATCTTATAATACTTCTTTAATTAATTATTATCGTGCAATTGAATCACAGTTTGTGAGTATTATTTAAATTCATAATTATTTAGAACAAAGTTTCAAGCTAATCCAACATCTAATAATACTTCTTTAATTAATTATCATGAAATTGGATCACAGGGCGTGAGTATTATTTAAATTGATAATTATTTGGATCAAAGTTTCAAGCTAATCTAACATCTAATAATACTTTAACTAATTATCATGCAATTGAATCACAGGGTGTGAGTATTATTTAAATTCATAATTATTTGATCAAAGTTTCAATCTAACATCTTATAATATTTCTTTAATTAATTATCATGCAATTGAACCACAGGATGTGAGTATTATTTAAATTCACAATTATTTAGGTAAATGTTTCAAGCAAATCTAACATCTTATAATATTTCTTTAATTAATTATTATGTAATTGAATCACAGTTTGTGAGTATCATTTAAGTTGTTAATTATTTATATCAAAGTTTCAAGCTAATCTAACACTTCTTTAATTAATTATCATGCAATTAAATCACAGGGCGTGAGTATTATTTAAATTGATAATTATATAGATCAAAGTTTCAATCTAATCCAACATCTAATAATACTTCTTTAATTAATTATCATGTAATCAAATATATATTTTATTACAGGGAGTGAGTATTATTTAAATTCATAATTATTTAGAGCTAACATCTAGTAATACTTTAATTAATTATCATGTAATTAAATACAGGGCGTAAGTATTATAGATATTCATAATTATTTAGATTAAAGTTTCAAGCTAATCTAACATCTAATAATACTTCTTTAATTAATTATCATGCAATTGAACCACAGGATGTGAGTATTATTTAAATTCACAATTATTTAGGTAAATGTTTCAAGCCAATCTAACATCTTATAATATTTCTTTAATTAATTATCATGTAATCAAATATATATCTTATTACAGGGAGTGAGTATTATTTAAACTCATAATTATTTAGAGCTAACATCTAGTAATCCTTTAATTAATTATCATGTAATTAAATACAGGGCGTAAGTATTATTTGAATTCATAATTATTTAGATTAAAGTTTCAAGCTAATCTAACATCTAATAATACTTCTTCAATTAATCATCATGCAACTGATCACAGGAAGTGAGTTTTATTTAAATTGATATTGTTTAGATCAAAGTTTCAAGCTAATCTAACATCTTATAATACTTCTTTAATTAATTATCATGCAATTGGGTCACAGTGTGTGAGTATTATTTAAATTGGTAATTATTTAGATGCTAATTTAACATCTTATAATACTTTAATTAATTATCATGCAATTGAATCACAGTCTGTGAGTATTATTTAAATTCATAATTATTTAGATCAAAGTTTCAAGCTAATCTAACATCTAATAATACTTCTTTAATTAATTATCATGCAATTGAATCACAGTTTGTGAGTATTATTTAAATTGATAATTATTTAGATCAAAGTTTCAAACTAATCCAACATCTAATAATACTTCTTTAATTAATTATCATGCAATTGAATCACAGGTCGTGAGTATTATTTAAATTCATAATTATTTAGATCAAAGTTTCAAGCTAATCTAACATCTAATATCATGCAATTAAATCACAGGACGTTAGTATTATTTAAATTCATAGTTATTTAGATCAAAGTTTCAAGCTAATCTAACATCTTATAATACTTTTTTAATTAATTAATTATCGTGCAATTGAATCACAGTTTGTGAGTATTATTTAAATTCATAATTATTTAAATCAAAGTTTTAAACTAATCTAACATCTAATAATATTTCTTTAATTAATTATCATGCAATTGAATCACAGGGTGTGAGTATTATCTTAATTCATAATTATTTAAATCAAAGTTTCAAGCTAATCTAACATCTAATAATACTTCTTTAATTAATTATCATGAAATTAAATCACAGGGCGTGAGTATTATTTAAATTCATAATTATTTAGATTGAAATTTCAAGCTAATTTAATACTTAATAATACTTCTTTAATTAATTATCATGCAATTGAATCACAGTTTGTGAGTATTATTTAAATTCATAATTATTTAGATCGAAATTTCAAGCTAATTTAATATCCTATAATACTTCTTTAATTAATTATTATGCAATTGAATCACAGTTTGTGAGTATTATTTAAATTGATAATTATTTAGATCAAAGTTTCAAGCTAATCTAACATTTTATGATACTTCTTTAATTAATTATCATGCAATTAAATCACAGGAGGTGAGTATTATTTAAATTCATAATTATTTAGGTCAAAGTTTCAAGCTGATCTAACATCTAATAATACTTCAATTAATTATCATGCAATTGAATCACAGTTTGTGAGTACTATTTAAATTCATAATTATTTAAATCGAAATTTCAAGCTATTTAATATCTAATAATACTTCTTTAATTAATCATCATGCAATTGAATCACAGGCCGTGAGTATTATTTAAATTCATAATTATTTAGATCAAAGTTTCAAGCTAATCTAACATCTAATAATACTTCTTTAATTAATTATCATGCAATTTAATCACAGTTTGTGAGCATTAGTTAAGCTCATAATTATTTAGATAAATGTTTCAAGCTAATCTAACATCTAATAATACTTCTTTAATTAATTATCATGCAATTTAATCACAGGAGGTGAGTATTATTTATATTCATAATTATTTAGATCAAAGTTTCAAGCTAATCTAACATCTAATAATACTTCTTTAATTAATTATCATGCAATTTAATCACAGGAGGTGAGTATTATTTAAATTGATAATTATTTAGATCAAAGTTTCAAGCTAATCTAACATCTAATAATACTTCTTTAATTAATTATCATGCAATTGAATCACAGGGCGTGAGTATTATTTAAATTGATGATTATTTAGATCGAAGTTTCAAGCTAATCTAACATTTAATAATACTTTAATGAATTATCTTGCAATTGAATCACAGTTTGTGAGTATTATTTAAATTCATAATTATTTAGATAAATGTTTCAAGCTAATCTAACATCTTATAATACTTCTTTAATTAATTATCATACAATTAAATCACAGTTTGTGAGTATTATTTGAACTGATAATTATTTAGGTCAAAGCTTCAAGCTAATCTAACATCTAATAATGCTTTAATTAATTATCATGCAATTAAACCACAGGGCGTGAGTATTATTTAAATTGATAATTATTTAGATCAAAGTTTCAAACTAATCTAACATCTAATAATACTTCTTTAATTAATTATCATGCAATTGAATCACAGTTTGTGAGCATTATTTAAATTGAAAATTATTTAGATCAAAGTTTTAGGCTAATCTAACATCTAATAATACTTCTTTAATTAATTATCATGCAATTGAATCACAGGAGGTGAGTATTATTTAAATCATAATTATTTAGATCGAAGTTTCAAGCTAATATAGCATCTAATAATACTTCTTTAATTTTTATCTTGCAATTGAATCACAGGGCGTGAGTATTATTTAAATTAATAATTATTTCGACCAAAGTTTCAAGCTAATCTAACATTTAATAATACTTTAATTAATTATCACGCAATTGAATCACAGTTTGTGAGTATTATTTAAATTGATAATTATTTAGATCAAAGTTTCAAGCTAATCTAACATCTTATATTACTTTAATTAATTATCATGTAATCAAATACATACTTTATTACAGGGAGTGAGTATTATTTAGATCAAAGTTTCAAGCTAATCTAACATCTAATAATACTTCTTTAATTAATTATCATGCAATTGAATCACAGTTTGTAAGTATTATTAAAATTCATAAATATCTAGATCAAAGTTTCAAGCTAATCTAACATCTAATAATACTTCTTTAATTAATTATCATATAATTGAATCACAGGAGGTGAGTATTATTTAAATCAAAGTTTCAAGCCAATATAACATCTAATAATACTTCTTTAATTAATTATCATGCAAATGAATCACAGGGCGTGAGTATTATTTAAATTGATAATTATTTGGATCAAAATTTCAAGCTAATCTAAAATCTAATAATACTTATTTAATTAATTATCATGCAATTGAATTACAGTTTGTGAGTATTATTTAAATTCATAGTTATTTAGATAAATGTTTCAAGCTAATCTAACATCTTATAATTACTTCTTTAATTAATCATCATGCAATTGAATCACAGTTTGTGAGTATTATTTAAATTTATAATTATTTAGATCAAAGTTCAAGCTAATCTAACATCTAATAATACTTTAATTAATTATCATGCAATTGAATCACAGCGCGTGGGTATTATTTAAATTGATAATTATTTAGATCAAAGTTTCAAGCTAATCTAACATCTAATAATACTTCTTTAATTAATTATTATGTAATTGAATCACAGGGCGTGAGTATTATTTAAATTCATAATTATTTAGATAAATGTTTCAAACTAATCTAACATCTTATAATATTTCTTTAATTAATTATCATGCAATTGAATCACAGTTTGTGAGCATTATTTAAATTCATAATTATTTAGATCAAAATTTCAAGCTAATCTAACATCTAATAATACTTATTTAATTTATTTTATTACAGGGAGTGAGTATTATTTAAATTGACAATTATTTAGATCAAAGTTTCAAGCTAATCTAACATCTAATAATACTTTGATTAATTATCATGTAATCAAATACATATTCTATTACAGTGGGTGAGTATTATTTAAATTGATAATTATTTAGATCAAAGTTTCAAGCTAATCTAACTTTGAATAATACTTCTTTAATTAATTATCATGCAATTGAATCACAGTTTGTGAGTATTATTTAAATTCATAATTATTTAGAACAAAGTTTCAAGCTAATCTAACATCTAATAATACTTCTTTAATTTTTATCATGCAATTGAATCACAGGTCGTGAGTATTATTTAAATTCATAATTATTTGAATCAAAGTTTCAAGCTAATCTAACATCTAATAATACTTCTTTAATTTATTTTATTACAGTTTGTGAGTATTATTTAAATTCATAATTATTTAGATCAAAGTTTCAAGCTAATCTAACATCTTATAATACTTCTTTAATTAATTATCATGTAATCAAATACATATTTTATTACAGGGAGTGAGTATTATTTAGATCAAAGTTTCAAGCTAATGTAACATCTAATAATACTTTAATTAATTATCATGCAATTGAATCATAGTTTGTGAGTATTATTTAAATTCATAATTATTTAGATCAAAGTTCAAGCTAATCTAATATCTAGTAATACTTCTTTAATTAATTATCATGCAATTGAATCACAGGAGGTGAGTATTATTAATTCATAATTATTTAGATTAAGTTTCAAGCTAATCTAACATTTAATAATACTTCTTTAATTAATTATAATGCAATTAAATCACAGGAGGTGAATATTATTTAAATTCATAATTATTTTGGTCAAAGTTTCAAGCTATTCTAACATCTAATAATATTTCTTTAACTAATTATCATGTAATCAAATCCATATTTTATTACAGGGAGTGAGTATTATTTAAATTTAGATCAAAGTTTCAAGTTAATCTAACATCTAATAATAATTCTTTAATTAATTATCATGCAATTGGATCACAGGGCGTGAGTATTATTTAAATTGATAATTATTTAGATCAAACTTTCAAGCTAATCTAACATCTAATAATAATTCTTTAATTAATTATCATGCAATTGGATCACAGGGCGTGAGTATTATTTAAATTGATAATTATTTAGATCAAAGTTTCAAGCTAATCTAACATCTAATAATACTTCTTAAATTAATTGAATCACAGTTTGTGAGTATTATTTAAATTCATAATTATTTAGATAAATGTTTCAAGCTAATCTAACATCTTATAATATTTCTTTAATTAATTATCATGAAATTGAATCACAGTTTGTGAGTATTATTTAAATTCATAATTATTTAGATCAAAGTTTCAAGCTAATCTAACATCTAATAATACTTCTTTAATTAATTATCATTTAATCAAATACATATTTTGTTACAGGGAGTGAGTGTTATTTAAATTCATAATTATTTAGATCAAAGTTTCAAGCTAGTCTAATATCTAATAATACTCCTTATATTAATTATCATGCAATTGAATCACAGTTTGTGAGTATTATTTAAATTTATAATTATTTAGATCAAAGTTTCAAGCAAATCTAACATCTAATAATACTTCTTTAATTAATTATCATGCAATTGAATCACAGTTTGTGAGTATTATTTAAATTGATAATTATTTAGATCAAAGTTTAAGCTAATCTAACATCTAATAATACTTCTTTAATTAATTATCATGCAATTGAATCACAGGAGGTGAATATTATTTAAATTCATAATTATTTTGGTCAAAGTTTCAAGCTAATCTAACATCTAATAA
Source organism: Diversispora epigaea (assembly GCA_003547095.1). NCBI lineage: Eukaryota > Fungi > Glomeromycota > Glomeromycetes > Diversisporales > Diversisporaceae > Diversispora > Diversispora epigaea. Next base: position 46,374 of record PQFF01000258.1, on the reverse strand, counting down.
TATTTCTTTAATTAATTATCATGTAATCAAATCCATATTTTATTACAGGGAGTGAGTATTATTTAAATTTAGATCAAAGTTTCAAGTTAATCTAACATCTAATAATAATTCTTTAATTAATTATCATGCAATTGGATCACAGGGCGTGAGTATTATTTAAATTGATAATTATTTAGATCAAAGTTTCAAGCTAATCTAACATTTAATAATACTTCTTTAATTAATTATAATGCAATTGAATCACAGGAGGTGAATATTATTTAAATTCAGAATTATTTTGGTCAAAGTTTCAAGTTAATCTAACATCTAATAATATTTCTTTAATTAATTATCATTTAATCAAATACATATTTTATTACAGGGAGTGAGTATTATTTAAATTTAGATCAAAGTTTCAAGTTAATCTAACATCTAATAATACTTCTTTAAATAATTATCATGCAATTGAATCACAGGAAGTAAGTATTATTTAAATTTATAATTATTTAGATCAAAGTTTCAAGCTAATCTAACATCTAATAACACTTCTTTAATTAATTATCATGCAATTGAATCACAGGGCGTGAGTATTATTTAAATTGATAATTATTTAGATCAAAGTTTCATACTTCTTTAATTAATTATAATGCAATTGAATCACAGGAGGTGAATATTATTTAAATTCAGAATTATTTAGATCAAAGTTTCAAGCTATTCTAACATCTAATAATATTTCTTTAATTAATTATCATGTAATCAAATCCATATTTTATTACAGGGAGTGAGTATTATTTAAATTTAGATCAAAGTTTCAAGTTAATCTAACATCTAATAATAATTCTTTATTATCGTGCAATTGGATCACAGGGAGTGAGTATTATTTAAATTTAGATCAAAGTTTCAAGTTAATCTAACATCTAATAATACTTCTTTAATTAATTATCATGCAATTGAATCACAGGAGGTAAGTATTATTTAAATTCACAATTATTTAGATCAAAGTTTCAAGCTAATCTAACATCTAATAATACTTCTTTAATTAATTATCATGCAATTGAATCACAGGAGGTGAGTATTATTTAAATTCATAATTATTTAGATCAAAGTTTCAAGCTAATCTAACATCTAATAATACTTATTTAATTTATTTTATTACAGGGAGTGAGTATTATTTAAATTCATAATTATTTAGATCAAAGTTTCAAGAAAATCTAACATCTAATAATACTTCTTTAATTAATTATCATGCAATTGAATCACAGTTTGTGAGTATTATTTAAATTGATAATTATTTAGATCAAAGTTTTAAGCTAATCTAACATCTAATAATACTTATTTAATTTATTTTATTACAGGGAGTGAGTATTATTTAAATTCATAATTATTTAGATTAAAGTTTCAAGCTAATCTAACATTGAATAATACTTCTTTAATTAATTATCATGCAATTGAATCACAGGGTGTGAGTATTATTTAAATTCATAATTATTTAGATCAAAGTTTAAGCTAATCTAACATCTAATAATACTTCTTTAATTAATTATCATGCAATTGAATCACAGGAGGTGAGTATTAGTATTATTTAAATTGATAATTATTTAGATCAAAGTTTCAAGCTAATCTAACATCTAATAATACTTCTTTAATTAATTATCATGCAATTGAATAACAGGGCGTGAGTATTATTTAAATTCATAATTATTTAGATCAAAGTTTCAAACTAATCTAACATCTAATAATGCTTCTTTAATTAATTATCATGTAATCAATTACATGTTTTATTGCAGTTTGTGAGTATTATTTAAATTCATAATTATTTAGATGAAAGTTTCAAGCTAATCTAACATCTTATAATACTTTAATTAATTATCATGTATTCAAATACATGTTTTATTACAGGGAGTGAGTATTATTCAAATTCATAATTATTTAGATCACTAATCTAATATCTAATAATACTTCTTTAATTAATTATCATGCGATTGAATCACAGTTTGTGAGTATTATTTAAATTCATAATTATTTAGATCAAAGTTTCAAACTAATCTAGCATCTAATTATACTTCTTTAATTAATTATCATGCAATTGAATCACAGGAGGTGAGTATTATTTAAATTCATAATTATTTAGATCAAAGTTTCAAGCTAATCTAACATCTTATAATACTTATTTAATTTATTATCATGTAATCAAATACATACTTTATTACAGGGTGTGAGTATTATTTAAATTCATAATTATTTAGATCAAAGTTTCAAGCTAATCTAACATTGAATAATACTTCTTTAATTAATTATCATGCAATTGAATCACAGGGTGTGAGTATTATTTAAATTCATAATTATTTAGATCAAAGTTTTAAGCTAATCTAACATCTAACAATACTTTAATTAATTATCATGCGATTGAATCACAGTTTGTGAGTATTATTTAAATTCATAATTATTTAGATCAAAGTTTCAAACTAATCTAACATCTAATAATACTTCTTTAATTAATTATCATGCAATTGAACCACAGGAGGTGAGTATTATTTAAATTGATAATTATTTAGATCAAAGTTTCAAGCTAATCTAACATCTAATAATACTTCTTTAATTAATTATCATGCAATTGAATCACAGGAGGTGAGTATTATTTAAATTGATAATTATTTAGATCAAAGTTTCAAGCTAATCTAACATCTAATAATACTTCTTTAATTAATTATCATGCAATTGAATCACAGTTTGTGAGTATTATTTAAATTGATAATTATTTATATCAAAGTTTCAAGCTAATCTAACATCTAATAATACTTCTTTAATTAATTATCATGCAATTGAATCACAGGAGGTGAGTATTATTTAAATTGATAATTATTTAGATCAAAGTTTCAAGCTAATCTAACATCTAATAATACTTCTTTAGTTAATTGTCATGCAATTGAATCACAGGAGGCGAGTATTATTTAAATTTAGATCAAAGTTTCAAGCAAATCTAACATCTTTTAATGCTTCTTTAATTAATTATCATGTAATCTAATACATATTTTATTACAGGGAGTGAGTATTATTTAAATTCATAATTATTTAGATCAAAGTTTCAAGCTAATCTAACATCTTTTAATGCTTCTTTAATTAATTATCATGTAATCTAATGCATATTTTATTACAGGGAGTGAGTATTATTTAAATTCATAATTATTTAGATCAAAGTTTCAAGCTAATCTAACATCTAATAATACTTCTTTAATTAATTATCATGTAATCAAAAACATATTTTATTACAGTGAGTGAGTATTATTTAAATTCATAATTATTTAGATCAAAGTTTCAAGCTAATCTAACTTTGAATAATACTTCTTTAATTAATTACCAATTATATTAAAGGTGAGTGTATGGATTCATAATTAACGAAATCAAAGTTTTAAATTAATTTAATATCCATTGCATATGTACAGATAAATATTTATATTTCAATATAGAGTTTTCATAATTTCTTATTTTAAATAAATAATACATTTTAGTGAATATGGAAAATGTGAAGACTGTCAACAAGGTAACACGGGACCTGAATGGTGCAATACATGTAATAGCACAAGATTTCAAAGTGAATTTAATAAATGGACAAGTGAAGATGCAGAAATCGATGAGTTTATTCAGCAAACTCAACTCAAGGCCACTAAATATTTAGAAGTTATTGAATGGATTCCGTTTGATAGATTTAATAATATTATATATCTTGACAAAGGTGGTTTTGGCAAAGTTTTCACAGCAGAATGGTCTGATGGATATATCACATATTGGGATTCTCAAAGGAAAATTTGGAAAAGATCACAACAAAATGTTTGCTTAAAAAGTCTTAATACTTCTACAAATAAAGGTGGATTTTTACAAGAGGTGAAATACTTTATATTATCATTAATTTTAATAAATAATAATCATTTTATTGACACTGAACTGATTAATATTTTAGATAAAACATCAACTCAAAGTTCGAGGTATATGGGCAATTGCAATATATGGAATAACTAAAAATCCAACAGAAAATGAATATATGATAGTCATGCAATATGCAAGATATGGTAGTCTACGAAAAATGTTGAATGGTAGCTTTAAAGAATTAACTTGGAATGATAAAATTAAAAATTTATTTTACATAGCATTAGGACTTGCTGGAATTCATCAAACTGGCTTAATGCACAAAGATTTTCACTCTGGCAATATAGTTAATGAAACTAAGATCAGTTCTTATATCACTGATTTTGGTTTATGCCAGCCAATTTCACAAAATGATCCAGAAAAAATTTATGGAGTAATTCCATATATGGCACCTGAGACACTGAATAGCGGAGAATATACTCAAGCATCTGACATTTACTCATTTGGTATGATTATGTATGAAGTTTTTACTAGTTATCCACCTTATTATAATATACCACATGATAAAAATCTTGTGATCTCAATTTGTGAAGGACAAAAACCTGAAATTATGTGTGAGATTCCACAATTGCTTAAAGATTTAATGGAAAAATGTTGGGATATTGATCCTTCCAATCGTCCAGAAGCTATAGAATTGAAATCTCAACTTAAAATATATTATGATGATAGTAATAGTGAGATTCAAAGACAGATTAAAAAAGCTAACGAGGCTAATAAGTTAAATAAGAATTTCATTCAATACGATCCAAAAATAACACATCCTCATCCTCAAGCAATATACACAAGTAGACATTTGCCTTTTTTGAAATCAAAAAGAGTTGAACATGGTAAGTATATTTTTTAAAGTAACAAATAATTGTTTTAATAAAATATTTACATAAATTATTATTCTAGATACAACACAATGTGATTTTGAAATTCCTGAAGATATAAGTAAGTATTATATTTCTTGAATTAGTATTTTTAATTTAAAAACGTAATTAACAATATTTAAATTTTCATAGTTGAAGAAAATGAGATTAATCTTTAATTTATTTTGTGTTTTGTTTAGTCTTTTTAGCAATAGTTATTTTTATGATTTATATTTCTTATTTTATTTATTTATTTGATCACTGGAATTATAGAGTATGGCTTTTTATTTAAATTAAAAGCTGACCAGTATGTAATCAATTAAAAATAAATTGTTATTATTATTTTATTTATGAACGATATGCACATTACATTCTTGTGATTTAATTGTATGAACTTATTAATTTCATTAATCTGGTTTGTCTAACTAAATTAGTGACATCAGGAAATTTTTGACACCTTCGGAAATTTTCACAAAAAATTTTCACAAATTTTCATAAATTTTTAAAAATTTTCGCAACTTTTCACAAAGTTTTTGAAACTTTTCGCAACTTTTCACAAAGTTTTTGAAACTTTTCACAACTTTTTGCAAAGTTTTCAAAACTTTTCGCAACTTTTCACAAAGTTTTTGAAACTTTCACTAGTCGAAATGAGGCAAATCGGCCATATCAAAATTCGGCCGACTTTCGGCTGATTGCCAAAAAAAATCAGCCTAAATTCGGCCATTAATAAATTTCAGCCAAAATTCGGAAATTCCGAATTTTGGTTGAAACTAAAATCCGAATTTCTGAATTTTGGCTAAAATTTATTAACGATCGAATTTAAGATAAATTTTTGCGGAAAGAGTATATTTCCGAAATTGACATTTCGACAGCATCAAAATATTGTATAAATTTCAGCACGAATTCAGAAATTCCAAATTTTGGTCGAAACTTACCTTAAAGTTAATTTTTAAGTTTCGACCAAAATTCGGAATTTCTGAATTCGTGCTGAAATTTGGTACAATATTTTGATACGCTGTTTTGTTGTCGAAATGGACATTTCGGAAATATAAAATTTCGGAACAATTCTGCCTAAATTCAGTCGAAAATATGATATCTCGGCTTATTAATAAAATTCGGCAAAATTCAGAATTTATTAAAAGAATTCTTGTTTCTTGCCGATTATTAGACATTTAGGAATTATATATAAAATAAGCATATTTCATTCACAATATTGTAAGCGAAATAAGGCAAATCGGCAATATCAAAATTCGGTTAACTTTCGGCTGATTGATAAAAAAAAATCGGCTCTTAGAAATTTTAGAAAATTTTGAAGTGATTTTTAAGTTTCGACCAAAATTCGGAATTTCTGAATTCGTGCTGAAATTTGGTACAATATTTTGATACGCTGTTTTGTTGTCGAAATGGACATTTCGGAAATATAAAATTTCGGAACAATTCTGCCTAAATTCAGTCGAAAATATGATATCTCGGCTTATTAATAAAATTCGGCAAAATTCAGAATTTATTAAAAGAATTCTTGTTTCTTGCCGATTATTAGACATTTAGGAATTATATATAAAATAAGCATATTTCATTCACAATATTGTAAGCGAAATAAGGCAAATCGGCAATATCAAAATTCGGTTAACTTTCGGCTGATTGATAAAAAAAAATCGGCTCTTAGAAATTTTAGAAAATTTTGAAGTGATTTTTAAGTTTCGACCAAAATTCGGAATTTCCGAATTCGTGCTGAAATTTATACAATGTTTTGATGCTGTCGAAATGTCAATTTCGGAAATATACTCTTTCCGCAAAAATTTATCTTAAATTCGATCGTTAATAAATTTTAGCCAAAATTTAGAATATTTAATAAAATCTTTATCATTTCGGAAGAAAAATTACTGAATTCGGATGATTTTAATGCAAAATTTCGGATTTATCATTTATTTCTGATTTATTATGTATTTATGGGAATTTTAATAAAATTACAAAATCCTAATCATTTCGGCATAAAATAAGAAAGATAATTTTGAGCGTAAATTATATTTTCTATTGATTGGATTTACTGCCAAATACTCTGTAGCATTTTTACGATCTGAAATTGTGTACTTAACCGGTACAAATCGTTCAAGAATGTGATGAACTGGAATAATACAATCTCGGCTTTTAGGATAAAATTCAGTATCCCATAATTCGACATTACATATTTGTTCTTTATTTACGCTGAAATAGAACTGATTCTTGATTTTTTTGTACCAACGAACATATGCCAGATAATGATTTTCCATATTTATTCTATTTGTACTTATTTCATAAACAAAAAAGAACTGAATTTGATCCGGATAGATATCAATACTATTATCTTCAGATGCAAATTTAGCTAAAATATATGAGCTTTTTTGATGTCTAGGTGAAAATGTCGAACCAAATATTTCGGAACCAATTCGGCAGCGACAATATTTGTTTATTTTTAATGGAATTATTATTGAATTTAAAGAATCGGTTTCAAATGGCTTCCGAAATTTCAAGTTTTCATATGTATTATTATAATAAGCAACCATTAAATCTAAAATTTCATCTGCCGAAAGTGGAATATTTTCTGAAAATGGTTTCAATATTTCACCTGGAAATGGTTCTTTTCCAGAAATAGTTGATTCTTGAATTGTTCTCGAATACATCCAGAATCTTCTCATTTCATCATGACCAAATTGATCCATTTCTGAAAGAGATCCGACGGATTGACGAGTATTAAGAATTTCTAGGCCTTTTGTATTATTTTCAGTATATATCATCTCATTTATTCTATTGTCATTGATTAATCGACGCATTAGCTCTGGTTCGATTTGCCGATGACTATTGGGCAGCAAACCTAATAAGCAAAAAATTAGAAAAAAATTAGCAAAAAATAATCAAAAAATAATAATCAAAAAATAATCAAAAAATAATCAAAAAATAATCAAAAAATAATCAAAAAATAATTAAAGTATATTAATTTACCAAGTATTCTATTCATTCTTTCAAATGAAAAGCACCAAAAAGCATATAATGGACCAAAATCGTGTAAACATGTGCTTAAATAAAGTGACAAGTGAAGATTCGGTGTTATTACATTTCTTCCATATTTTTTCTCAATTAATGTTACAACATCTACTATTTTTTTATGAATTTCATCTAAAGATTTAGTTTCTAGAATTCGATTTACAAAAAGATGACAAATTCGAACAAAATATATAAGAATCTTCCTATCTATTTCTTCTAAATACTCCCAAAGTACTACAGTAGCATAAATTGAAATAAAGATTCTCCATTGATCAGCAGTAAAATTAGAAAAACCTTCACCACAATAGATTTTTTCCGGAATTCGACCCAAATTGGCGAGAACTTGAAATTCATTCATTTTTTTTGAATATTATTTAAATTATTTAATGATAAAACCCTCATATCTACCCAAATTCGTTTCATGATCCATTTTGCAATACCCAAAAATAAACAATGCATCGGATCAACTGTTATAAATCGAATTGGGTCAAAATAAGGTAGGCGCAACAATTCTGACCATCTTACTCCACTATTTTTTGTAAATTTCTTTCTAGCAGAATCCGAATTGCAACCTCTCCATCTTAAAGCATTTTCAAGATGCTTGGATGAATCTTTTTCAATGAACCAATTGTCCATATCATCTATTCCAGCAAAATTATGTTGCCGATTTTCGTAATTTGCCTTTTTTTCGCATCGATGGCAAGATACTAATGCCGAAATGTGACCACAAATTTTTCTAGCAGCAGGTATATCACAAGAAACTAATATTAAAGCTGCCCGGATTTTCTTTCCATTCGGACAATTATTTGTCTTATTTAGAATGATTCCATTCCAAAGTGATTCCAATTCGTCCACAATTGGTGCCAAATAATGATTTATTTTATGTAGGCTAACTTCATTTGGACCCGGCAATAATCCAAGAATTAGTAGATTTTCGCGCTTAAATCGGATATCTCTGGGCAGATTACAAATTGCGGCATAAATTACTCCAGTACTATGAATAGTACCATCGTAAGGTTGAAACCAGTCAAGATTTATCATTAAACCAAGATGTGAATCCGCTGTCTCATTTCGAAAGAAATTCGGCGAATTTTCGTCATTCGTTTCTTTGAAACTCTTCCAAATTTGACCATCATAAATGTCTGATAAAATTTCATCAGAGTTCGTCCGATTTAACCAATGTCGAAGGAAATTTTCGAAATTCGGACGATTATAAAATGCCATCAATTGTTGTCGAATTCCGGCAAATGGATAAACCAACTTGAATTTTAATTTAAATCTATTCATTGTTGGAACTTGTTCGGATAATATTGTTTGGCATTGGCGATTTCGTCTAGTTGCTGAATTTGGAAATTCGACGTGTCGACATTTCATGATAGAATTGGTATCATTTTCTTTATAATCTTCCACTTCTTGCTTATTATAAAGCTTATGGCATTTCGGACATGTAGGAAAAGAGTAAAAATCATCTCTTAATCCAAGTTCTTTTTTTGTCATATATATTGAATTAGGAAAAGTGTCAAATTCGGAATTGTCGATTTCCGATAACAATAATTTAATGAACTTTATTAACGATTCTGTGGCAGTTTCAGATAANCAACAATTCTGACCATCTTACTCCACTATTTTTTGTAAATTTCTTTCTAGCAGAATCCGAATTGCAACCTCTCCATCTTAAAGCATTTTCAAGATGCTTGGATGAATCTTTTTCAATGAACCAATTGTCCATATCATCTATTCCAGCAAAATTATGTTGCCGATTTTCGTAATTTGCCTTTTTTTCGCATCGATGGCAAGATACTAATGCCGAAATGTGACCACAAATTTTTCTAGCAGCAGGTATATCACAAGAAACTAATATTAAAGCTGCCCGGATTTTCTTTCCATTCGGACAATTATTTGTCTTATTTAGAATGATTCCATTCCAAAGTGATTCCAATTCGTCCACAATTGGTGCCAAATAATGATTTATTTTATGTAGGCTAACTTCATTTGGACCCGGCAATAATCCAAGAATTAGTAGATTTTCGCGCTTAAATCGGATATCTCTGGGCAGATTACAAATTGCGGCATAAATTACTCCAGTACTATGAATAGTACCATCGTAAGGTTGAAACCAGTCAAGATTTATCATTAAACCAAGATGTGAATCCGCTGTCTCATTTCGGAAGAAATTCGGCGAATTTTCATCATTCGTTTCTTTGAAACTCTTCCAAATTTGACCATCATAAATGTCTGATAAAATTTCATCAGAGTTCGTCCGATTTAACCAATGTCGAAGGAAATTTTCGAAATTCGGACGATTATAAAATGCCATCAATTGTTGTCGAATTCCGGCAAATGGATAAACCAACTTGAATTTTAATTTAAATCTATTCATTGTTGGAACTTGTTCGGATAATATTGTTTGGCATTGGCGATTTCGTCTAGTTGCTGAATTTGGAAATTCGACGTGTCGACATTTCATGATAGAATTGGTATCATTTTCTTTATAATCTTCCACTTCTTGCTTATTATAAAGCTTATGGCATTTCGGACATGTAGGAAAAGAGTAAAAATCATCTCTTAATCCAAGTTCTTTTTTTGTCATATATATTGAATTAGGAAAAGTGTCAAATTCGGAATTGTCGATTTCCGATAACAATAATTTAATGAACTTTATTAACGATTCTGTGGCAGTTTCAGGTAAGTTGAATTTTATCCGAAAGCTCATTATCCATAATAGAATCCATAGATATGAATTATTATTTGTCGATTTTGGATCAATCGGTTCATCAGGATCATAATTTGGTGATGAATAATCTTCAAAAATATTAGAAAATTCATCAGCCGATTCTTCTTCACTTTCGATACTTATTTCTTCCATTTCTTCCATTTCATCTTCAGACGAAATATTTAAAACTTCATTATCAGTGATTATATTAGAAATTTCAACCGAAATTGGTTGATTTGTATGTCTTTTTGGACGTATTCTAGGCAAAAAGGTAAGATTTGGGATGTCATCCTTTTCTATTTCTAATAGATTAACATCTTGCGTAAGTGTAGTTGATTTTGATGATGAAGATTCATCAATTCGTTCACTTTCTTCGATTTCTTGCCGATTTTGGAAAGATTCTATTGAAATTTCTGATGACTCGTTAGACAAATCATGAATCACCTTTGTGCGAGGATCTATTAATTTTCCATTACATTTCGGACAATTACATAAAACTAATCTACTACTATTTGATGATTGATTTGAGGTTGATTCTTCACCAAGTATATTAGAAATTGATCTATTTCTACTATTTCTATTTCTATCCGAAGATGTATCATCTTCATATAATACAGAAGCTAATGATCTTTTTCTTACCATTTTTTCCTAAATTAATATTATTTTTTCTAAATTATTTTTGAAATTTTTTAAAAAATAAAAAGAAATATTCTAAAAATATTCTAAAAATATTCAAAAAATCAATAAATAATAAGATCAGAAAAAAATCAATAAGATTTCTGAATCCGAAATTATTTTGATGTAAGAATAGCGTAAGAATAGTGTAAGAATAATGTAAAAATAGCGTAAGAATANTCATCCTTTTCTATTTCTAGTAGATTAACATCTTGCGTAAGTGTAGTTGATTTTGATGATGAAGATTCATCAATTCGTTCACTTTCTTCGATTTCTTGCCGATTTTGGAAAGATTCTATTGAAATTTCTGATGACTCGTTAGACAAATCATGAATCACCTTTGTGCGAGGATCTATTAATTTTCCATTACATTTCGGACAATTACATAAAACTAATCTACTACTATTTGATGATTGATTTGAGGTTGATTCTTCACCAAGTATATTAGAAATTGATCTATTTCTACTATTTCTATTTCTATCCGAAGATGTATCATCTTCATATAATACAGAAGCTAATGATCTTTTTCTTACCATTTTTTCCTAAATTAATATTATTTTTTCTAAATTATTTTTGAAATTTTTTAAAAAATAAAAAGAAATATTCTAAAAATATTCTAAAAATATTCAAAAAATCAATAAATAATAAGATCAGAAAAAAATCAATAAGATTTCTGAATCCGAAATTATTTTGATGTAAGAATAGCGTAAGAATAGTGTAAGAATAATGTAAAAATAGCGTAAGAATAGTGTAAGAATAATGTAAAAATAGCGTAAGAATAATGTAAGAATAATAAAATTTGCAAATAAAAGTGTCTTTTTTTCGNTTTCTTTCTTCTTTCTTTTATTTCTTTCTTCTTTCTATTATTTCTTTCTTCTTTCTATTATTTCTTTCTTCTTTCTATTATTTCTTATTTTTTTTTTCTTTCCACTTATTTTTTCTTATAATGTCTCAAGAATCGCGAACATCGCGAATTCATATAAAAAGACGCATTGAGCTTTCTTCTTTGCAAAATGAACCTTCTTCTGCTCATAATGAGCCAGAATCTTCCAAAACTTCTAAAAAAAGTGTTGATATTTCTTCTTTAAAAGAAAAATACAATATTCGTCTACCACGATCATATAAGGAACAGACTTCTGCTCCTCAAACTGTACACTTTTCGGAAGAACTTGAAAGTACAATTCCAGAGACAGTAGACGAATTAAAAACTGGTAAATACTTGTATATATTCTATTTGCTGCATTGTTTCCGAAATGAGCTCTGTTTCACAAAATATGCTTCCGGATTTTATCTCATTTTCAGAAAATCAAAAATTAAAAAAGGAAATTGCCGAACTTAAAAGGCAAAACTCTCAAATGGAAATTGATTTTGAAGAAAAATTAGAAAAAAGCCAAGAAAATATAAATCAAATGAAGGATGAAATAGATTTTCTGGCAAATATTAATCAACAATTCGGTGCTGAAAATGATCAGCTCATAAAAAATCTTGATCGATTTCGAAAATATCGAATTCCGGAATCTATTTCGGTAAGATCCAGTCCAGGTGATTCTGGTACCGAATCTGAAATAATTCCTTCAAAACGTCCAAAAGGACGAAAATTAAAATCCAAAAAAATCGCCAAAACAAATAAAGGAAAAAGAGTGTTTGGCAATGATTCAGAAGAAGAAGATACTAAATCAGATGATGAAAAGAATGAAAAAGACGCCAGGGTTAGTAATTCGGTTAGCATTCAGAATGTGGTTTTAAGCAATTTCTTACTATTTTTTTTTATTTTTTTTATTTTTTACAGAATGAAATGAAAACAATTATAAAAACAATTAATTCCGAATTTAGTCTTAACTACGACCAAACATTTACTAGTGCGAATAATTGCGAAATTCGTCGCAAATTAATATCAGAATTACAAAAATTGTTAGCACCGAAATTTAGACCTTCGGTTACACAGTTAACGAAATGGCTCAATAGTATACATAAATCTCGACGAGCCACTGCGCGAATGCGTAATTCTGGAAAACTTCCGAAAGATCTTTGTCGTGTACATGCCAACAATTGGCAAAATGATGTATATAATTTATTATTTACAGTTATTACTTTTATTATGTCAATTATATACTAAATTATATGATTATATTCTGAATTTAGAAAAAACTTCGTCGTATTAAAGTGGCAAAAGAATTATTTAGAAAAAATGATCCTAATATTACAGACTATAATAAAGAATCATTATTGCGAATGTTGGCCGATCGCGTCTTTCATTCACCAGAAATATCCGATACCGACGAAGAAGATCGTTCGAAAACAGTAGTAAATGTTTATGATCTTTCCTGGCGGTCTGTGGAGGTTAGTATTTATTTCTGAAATGTTACTAATTTATTACCGATTTATTACCGATTTATTAATGATTTTATTTTTTTCTCTTTTAATTTATTATCGAAATAATACTAATACTTATTTTTTCTCTTTTTTTTTTAATATTATATATATCCTCTTATTTATTACCGATTTATTATCGATTTATTACTGATATTTATTTTTTTTTCTTTTTCGAAATATTACTAATACTTATTTTTTCTTTCTTCTTTTTAATATTATATATATCTTTTTATTTATTACCGATTTATTACCGATTTATTAATAATTTTATTTTTTTCTCTTTTAATTTATTATCGAAATAATACTAATACTTATTTTTTCTCTTTTTTTTTTAATATTATATGCAAAAAAATCAATTTCTGATTTATTACCGATTTATTAATGATTTATTACTAATATTTATTTTTTTTCTCTTTCAATTTATTACCGAAATATTACTAATACTTATTTTTTCTCTTTTTTTTTTAATATTATATGCAAAAAAATCAATTTCTGATTTATTACCGATTTATTATTAATTTATTATCAATTTTATTTTTTTTCTTTTTCAATTCCGAAATATTACTAATACTTATTTTTTCTTTCTTTTTTTTAATATTATATATATCTTTTTATTTATTACCGATTTATTATCGATTTATTATCAATTTTATTTTTTTTCTTTTTCAATTTATTACCGAAATATTACTAATACTTATTTTTTCTCTCTTTTTTTTAATATTATATACAAAAAATTATATTCTTTTATTTATTACCGAATTATTATCGATTTATTAATGATTTTATTTTTTCTCTTTCAATTTATTACCGAAATATTATTAATACTTATTTTCTCTCTCTTTTTTTTTAATATTATATACAAAAAAACCAATTTCTGATTTATTTCCGAAATGCTTTTATTCTTTAACAATTATTACTAATTTATTATTGATTTATTACCGAAATTTCCTTAATACTTATTTTTTTTTAATCTATTTTCACGTAATATTTAGCTAAAACACTTGCTCAGAAATGTACTTGATCCCAAATCGGCTTCAAGTACTACTGCTCAATTACAACGGAAACGAAACTATTCCGATGAAATTCAGCGGTATGATTTCCCCCCTCCAGCGAAAGCCCCTAATTGGGCATGTAATGAACAAGAAGATGTCGTTTATGNATTTATCAATATATTTTAGGATATTTTAATATTATTTTTATTATTTTTAATGATTATTTTTAGATTATTTAATAAAGAACATTAGCCATTTTCGTTTACTTACCGGATTTTAACCAATTCTTGAATATTTGTTTCTGATTTCTATCAGAATTTTGACCAAGTTTACTTTCCGAATTTTGAATATTTGTTTCTGATTTCTATTAGAATTTTAACTAAGTTTTCTTTCCGATTTTTTGAATATTTCTTTCTGATTTCTAGAATTTTGACCAAGTTTACTTACCGGATTTTAACCAATTCTTGAATATTTCTTTCTGATTTCTATTGGAATTTTGACCAAGTTTACTTTCCGTTTCTTACTGGATTTTGAATATTTCTTTCTGATTTCTATTGGAATTTTGACCAAGTTTACTTATCGTTTTCTTTCCGAATTTTGAATATTTCATTCTGATTTCTATTAGAATTTTGACCAAGTTTACTTACCGTTTTCTTTCCGAATTTTGAATATTTCTTTCTGATTTCTATCGGAATTTTGACCAAGTTTACTTACCGGATTTTGACCAATTCTTGAATATTTCTTTCTGATTTCTATCGGAATTTTGACCAAGTTTATTTACCGGATTTTGAATATTTCTTTCTGATTTTTATCTGAGTTCTGAATAAATTTACTTACCGGATTTTGAACAATTCTTGAATATTTGTTTCTGATTTCTATCAGAATTTTGAATAAATTTACTTACCGGATTTTGAATATTTGTTTCTGATTTCTATCAGAATTTTGAATAAATTTACTTACCGGATTTTGAATATTTCTTTCTGATTTCCATCAGAATTTTGAATAAATTTACTTACCATTTTCTTTCCGAATTTTGAATATTTCTTTCTGATTTCCATCAGAATTCTGAATAAATTTACTTACCGTTTTCTTTCCGAATTTTGAATATTTCTTTCTGATTGCTATCAGAATTTTTATTACCGAATTTTTGCCGATTGGCTGCCAATCGGCATAACAATCGGCAAAAAAAAAAAGAAAAATTTCGTCTGACTTTCGGTTATATTTCGGCTGAAAATCGCACAGCCGAATTTTAGCCGAATTGGACCATTTCGACTAGTGTTTTTGCAAATTTTTCTGTAAAGTTATTATTTTTCAAATATTACTATTATCATTTTATTATTATTATTTTATTTACATTAATACAAAAATTTCCAAATATCTAAAATTATATTTTTTATTTCTTAATCCTTGCTTTCTATATTTACTATTTCATTATGATATTCTTCATTTTCACCTTCTTTACCTTCATCTTCGTCATCTTCGCCTTCTTCACCTTCGTCACCTTCTTCACCTTCATATTCATCATTTTTTTTACCTTTTTCATATTTGTTATTTTCTACTTTTCTTTTGGATTTTTTAAGATTTTTTCGTAAAGTTTCAATTTCAATACTTCTTTTCTTTCCTTTGTTTCTTTTGGGTTCTATTTGTCTTTTAGGATCTTTCTGTCTTTCAGAAGATACTGGTCTTTGGAGAGTTGGAGATGAGTCCAATTCATATTCAAAATCTTTTTTATTTTCAATTTTTCTCTATTTTTTAAAATTTTGTTAGTTTTCGAAAATTTTAAAAATCTGGTGTGATATAAAATTTACTTACTAAATTTCTTAATTTTAAAGTCTAATAGATTGTTCTGTACTTTATCCTTTCATTTGTCCTGATGCATTCCCTATTAATTGTCCTTTAGAATGCTCTGAGTCTTGCCTTATCTATTACTCTCTTGTTTACCCTGTAAATCTACATTGTAGAACTAATTTGTTAATATAATTATTCTAGAATACAAATTATTACACGATAAACATTTGTACTATGTAAAGGTGTTAGTCAAAATTGTTTTCACCCTTGTCAAAATATTTCGACTTTAGACATTTAGACATGTCAAAAGTCTAAATATGTGTCAAAAGTCTAAATAAATATCAAAAGTCTAAATATATGTCGAAAGTCTAAATAGGTGTCAAAAGTCTAAATATGTGTCGAAAGTTTAAATATGTGTCGAAAGTCTAAATATGTGCCAAAAGTTTAAATGTGTGTTGAAAGTTTAAATGTGTGTTGAAAGTTTAAAAATATGTGTTGAAAGTTTAAATATGTGCCAAAAGTCTAAATGTTTAAATTAAAAGTTTAAATATGTGTCAAAAAGTTTAAGCACAGATCAAAAATTTAAATATATGTTAAAAGTTTCAATATTTATTTATATAATATTTATTTAATAAAATCAATAAATTAATAAATCAACATAAAATTTAAATATATGTTAAAAGTTTCAATATTTATTTATATAATATTTATTTAATAAAATCAGTAAATTAATAAATTAACATAAAATTTAAATATATGTTAAAAGTTTCAATATTTATTTATATAATATTTATTTAATAAAATCAGTAAATTAATAAATCAACATAAAATTTAAAATTTTTAGCAAAAGAATAATTTTATTTATTTATTTTATTATTAAAATTATGTAACTAAACTATAAGGTTTCAATTATTATTATTATTCATCACATTTTTTGCAAATTCTGCACCAAATTCTTCTTCATTAAACTCATCAAATTCCTCATCAACTGTATCTTCATCTTCAGACTCTTCTATTTCTTTTTCTACATCTGAATTATTTTGTTCATTATTAAGAAATAATTGATTATTTATATCTATTAAATTTTCAAATTCAAAATCTTGATTTGGAATCATTTGGTCTTGTACATCTGGTAAATCTTTGAAATTTTCAGGATCTTTTTCTTCTTCAACAACTAACGCTGCATCTTTACACTGGTCGAATGAACAAAAATCGGAATCCTATTGATGGCGCAAATATGCATAAATCGGACATCCTATTTGTGAAAATTCATAAATCAGAAATTCCTATTTATAAATCAGAAAAAATCGACTGCCTATACTTAATAAATCTTAGCAAATTTAGCCATCAATCGGAATCCTATTCATGATAAAACTGTCCTATTTTTTTCCATTCGACCAGTGTTAAATATACCTATTAACTCATTTTTATCTAAATCTAAACCATAATACTTAAGTTCTTGTTTTGCATTTGACATTAAATAACTATTAATTTTTACCATTGATTCAAGGCAAGAAGTATCCAGACATGTCCTATGATCACCAAGATACCAGCCACAATGTGACCAAATACATTCACAACTAGCTGCATGTGGACGAACGGAGAAAAGCTTAATAGCAAGAGTGGAAAGAATACCGGGATTATTATTTTCACCATCTTCACATGTCATCTACCATCGTATTGGAGTGTCATATTCTTCAATGTAAGTACCATTATATGGTAAATGATTACATGCATATTGACGAAGCTGTGCTGCCAATATACTTGTGCTATTTTTTTTATTATATAACTTCATATTATTCAATAAACGAACTGCAATAATAGCAATTTGTGAAAATTGTGATTGTTTGATTCCTAGACCTAATAATAGTATTTATAAAAAATAATTAAATAAATTTAGATGTTTATTAATTAACTTGCCTCGATATTTTGGATGTAAATAATAGGCTAACAGATATTCATTATAATCATACATTTTAAAATGGTTATTGAATATTGAAATACAAGTACGATAAAATATTATATGTTGATCTTTAGGCATAGTTTTAATTGCTGCCGCTATTTTAATATAACCAAGATAACAATCAGCAAGTGTAGTTGTATCTGCTTCAAGCATTGTAATAGTTTCTTTAATCGGTTTGAGAATTTGTGCCAAATCATAAACATTATTGAAAAATCCTTGTGATTTTAATATTTCTTTAACTATTCGACCTGATTTGCTGGCAAATAATTGTGAATTAATTCTCTAAGATCTATAAAAATAATTAATAAAATAATTAATATTTATTTAATTTTTTTTATAAATATTAATTATATTAATTATACCTCTTCAATACATATTTTAAGACGATAAACAGATGAAATGCATTCATAAGTACTTGTCCAACGGGTTTTTACAAATTTTTTTAATCCACCTCCAATTATACCTTTTTCACTAATAGTATAGATTAATAAATCATGTAATTGATGTGAAGCATTAAAAAAATTAACCAATATTGAACATCGGCGCAAAATACGATCAGCAAAATTATGCTTAAGAATATTTCCGAATATGAGATTAAGGCAATGAGCAACACATTTCAAATTCAATATATGTGGATATTATTCAACAATTAATCGACGTGCAGCATTACAATTGGAACCACCATCTGTAACAATGGCGCTAAATTTTTCATTTTCAATTTTGTCTAAAATTTCTTGAATAGATTCTTTTAATAATTGTGATGTATAACTGAGATTAGATAAATCTTTAAGCTTCCAAAGGTAGACAAGATTATCAGCTGTGTGAATTACAAAATTCCAAAGTGATTTTTTATTAGGATCGGTCCAACCATCCAATGCTATTATTATTCAAATTAAATAATTTAATTATAAATAAAATATTTATTAAAAAAAAAAATTAAATAAATACAAATATAAATTATTACCCAGAGTAAGATTTTCATTTTTTTCAAAAATATTTTGTAATTTAGAATTAATCTTGACTATTTCTAAATGAAGAATACGACCAGAAAATGTCTGCCGTGATGATGGTGAGTATGCAGGTCGCAACTCACGTAGAGCATCAATAAAATATGGATTGTTGATAATGTGAAAAGGAATGTTACACATAATAAATGCTTTGAGAATTGATAAATTTATTGCATTTTCCCGTTCAGATGTTAATTTGTGCTTTCCATAAAATCGCTGAGAGATGATTGATTTGCTGAAGTTTTTTTTTTTTTTTTTTGATGATAGTTTTGGATCTGATGAGACAGCTTGACTTGTTCCAGATCTATCCATAATAACCTTTGAATAAAATTGAATTACTTCTTTATTATTGTCTGGACAATTAAACGCAAGATGTGCTTCAAGATCAATAGGTTTGGCANAACCATCCAATGCTATTATTATTCAAATTAAATAATTTAATTATAAATAAAATATTTATTAAAAAAAAAAATTAAATAAATACAAATATAAATTATTACCCAGAGTAAGATTTTCATTTTTTTCAAAAATATTTTGTAATTTAGAATTAATCTTGACTATTTCTAAATGAAGAATACGACCAGAAAATGTCTGCCGTGATGATGGTGAGTATGCAGGTCGCAACTCACGTAGAGCATCAATAAAATATGGATTGTTGATAATGTGAAAAGGAATGTTACACATAATAAATGCTTTGAGAATTGATAAATTTATTGCATTTTCCCGTTCAGATGTTAATTTGTGCTTTCCATAAAATCGCTGAGAGATGATTGATTTGCTGAAGTTTTTTTTTTTTTTTTTGATGATAGTTTTGGATCTGATGAGACAGCTTGACTTGTTCCAGATCTATCCATAATAACCTTTGAATAAAATTGAATTACTTCTTTATTATTGTCTGGACAATTAAACGCAAGATGTGCTTCAAGATCAATAGGTTTGGCATGAGCCCAATATGTGCCACATTGAATGCAACGTCCCCATCGATGACCTTTTTTTGATTCTCCTTTTTCAAAATAATTCCAAACTCCTGCAAGAGGTCGACCTGAAGATCTTTTTGCATCAATATCTTGAGAAGTTTCATTGGTAATATCACAGAATTTTCATTTATGTAATGTCAAAGTTTCTGTAAATATATATTTTAAATTTTAATATTAAAATTATAAAAAATTTAACAAAAAATAAAATAAAATAAAATATGCCTTCTGGTTCTGAGTCATCGTGGAATGTTTCAATCATTATAAGCAAAATTATTAAATTGATCGATTTTGCAAAAAAAAAAAATATTATATAGATTGATAAATTATTGTACGCCTCCTTAAAGTAAAGAAAAATTAATTAGGAATGATAATCGTTAAAGATCATTGCTATTAAATAAATTTGTTAAAAATCACCGCCATTAATTATCACCATTCAACAATGGACAAAAATTACATAATCAAAAATTTAAATTTGCCAATCGCTATACATAATCTGAATTATATTTAGACATTTCGACAATTTCGACAACATTTAGACATTTCGACAACATTTAGACATTTTGACATATTTCTACATTACTACATTATTAGAGTCATTGTCAAAATTATATTTTGACCGTAGTATGCCTAAATGTTTGTCAAAATAAAACTTTCAACTAACAACTTTAGTACTATGGTATATAATTGGTACTACTATTAGTGACTAAATTGATAAATAAATAATAAACTACTAAGTAATAACAATAAATAATAAGTAATAAATATTAAAATAATAAAGTAACATATAAAAATATAACTATAATAATAATTAATAATAAAGTGAGCTAACACTATGAAGTTATTTATTATTAGAATTAGCTATTACAAAGAAAATTATTTATTATTTGAATTAATTATTACAAAATTATTTATTATAAAAGAAAAGTATTTTCAGAACTATTAGATTAATATAATATTATTTATTATAAAATTAATTATTATGAATTATTTCTAAACTATTTGTTATTACTAAGATTATTAAGAAATTATTTATTAACTTTTAAGTATATATGAATAAAGAAAATGTTTTCGCGAAAAGGGAATTTCTCTTTCTTCTTCCCAACCACAGCTATTTTTATAATTTTCCTCTTGTTTACCTTCATCCTTCGTTATCCATAAACACGTTTTTGTACCAGGGTGAATAAATAGTCATCCTGGATGAAAGATGACACACAAAGGATGATTAATCCCCTGTGACTTTTGTCCCTTCGTGCCACTTCAATATCAAGTCAAATTTTTAATAATTTCGATCGTTTTTAGTTGTGTCTAAGTAAAGTTCTAATTTTAATTAGAAAATGTCAAATATAGTATTAATAAATATTGTAGCCCTTGTTATAAGCTACAAGTCTGTATAAGATAGTTGGTACTTACGATGGATAGTTATTGAAGTCGAAAGATATTACGGTCATTAATTCAATTTTACATTTTTGGTTAATTTCATCTAAAACACAATTACTGCACAAGAAAGTATCAGATTTTAACAAATAAGATATCATATGATAGCCCTTTGTTAGGGGATTCTTTTAAAAAATAGTTTATGCAATTTGAATAATTCCTTGTGTTATAATTCACCTTAGAAATTTATTAAAATAAATATAAGATATTCTTGATTAATTTACGATTCATTTAATAAATTTAAAACATTTTTTTTTCGAATTAAATATGCAAAATGAGTTCATTTCGAGAACAAAAAATTGTATAAAAACCTTTGAACATATTTTAGATGAATTTTAGATAAACTTTTTTCATAGGGGATATTTAAAAATGTTAGGATTATAAATTTCCAAATGAAATTTATCCATATATATAAATCAATGATTAAACGATACAACCAGACCAGACTACCATCCCTTCATACAACATAATTATATTATGGAACATTCTCCACCATAAAATTATCTATTTGATTAATTATGTGAGAAATTTAACTCTTGTAATTATTAATCAGCCAAAAAAAGAAAAACAGGTAATTAGTGTCATCAACTATCCAAGTCCGGCGATAAAATATAAAATAAATAAAATAGCGAATTTAATATCAGATAAGCTAATTAATCTATTATCATTAAAATAAAAGCTAAATAAAAAGATGCTAAAATAAATATAATATAATAGTGACTCAAAAATAAAAATAGATTTTTGTGATTGAGCACTCAATGTTAATATTCCCACTGTATTACGGAAATAGAAACTTTAATACAATTCACGGAAATAAAATAATTATCGTTAAATGGACATGTTAATTTAGTTATATATATTAATATTATTTTATACTTTATAAGTTAAGTATTAGTAGTTTTTATGAAGTCTATCTCAATCCTCTAGTTTTTATAGACACTGTACAATGTAGTATTAACAAATCCCATTGTTATATTTAATAGTAGTATTACATTATTGTTAATAATAAAATAAATTCTCTTTAGAATTAAAAATATTCCATAATATAAAGTTCCATATTTATGGTGATAACATTAGCAATTGGGGTTTATTATTACCTAAGTACATCATATAGTTATGATAAATCGAATTTGAATATAAGTAGACTTTAACATATCAAGCTTAAAATCTAAATAATCTCAGATAATGTGTAAATTGATATTTAAATGGAACTTTACCTTTTTGCAAATCTCCATTATTCAGAATCGTTCATCATTTGAGATATTTAGTTTATAGAAAAATTCTTCTATACAAAAAAAAAACGAACAAATAATATATTTTCTAAACGTTTCTTTTAGATACGATATTTGAATATAAACTTTTTCTCAGACAAGGAACAAGGAATTAAAAAAATATTAATTTAAAAATTTAAATGTAGAATATAGACACAATTTTCTTGATAAGAAATTCTCAAATACTTTTTCAGAATGTAGTGGCACGACATCACCTAGATGTATAAAATAATATTATTAGCATAATGAAAATTAAATTAGGAGGATTATGATAATATATTGAGGGTGCACGAATTCCACATGAGATGCGCACGGGATTTTGAAATGTTGCGAAGGTCACGGGAGATGACATTAAGATGACAGTGTAACCGGATGAGTGTGTTACCATCTAGATGACAGATTATTCATCTTTGTACGAAGTATTTCATCCTTGTGTGTCATCCTTAAAAATAGAAAAGAATGTGTTTATACGCGACAACACAGGATGAAGGAAAATAAGTTCGAAAGTGTATAAAATAGACTGGTAATTTGGGATGTGAAAAGGATCGGCCCATTTTTACAATTCCTATGATTTAATTTCTTTTGGCATATTCCGAATAATCAAGAAAATCTTTTACTTAATCTGTAATAAAAATTAATAATCTTTTGGTACGCATTTTATAATAAAAATAAATAATAAAGATAGAAACATATTGTTTTGATTTAGCAGCAGAGATAAGACACGCCAAAGCAGTGATATATTTTTGTTGTTACATCTTTGCAATAAGTTTAAAAGTTTCGATATACACCGTAATAATTTGATACGTTTTAATATTTTTATTTCGTAATAACGGTAATATTGGTGAGAAACGGTTAACAGCCCGTAATACCTCTATTACTAATTTTGTAATTTCTTGAATAAAGTTACTGAATAAAGTCTGAAGCTAAGATTCGGAAGTTTGCGTAGTGAGCTGTAAAAAGATACTTTTACTCCACTTACTCACGTACCTTCAGATCACGCCTGTGTGTGTAGTAGGGTAAAATTGGGTGTTCTGGCACAGCACTAGTCAACTTGTTATATTTCACGCCTCAAAAACATCATCAAACATATCATTTTTCGTACATCGATTCAATGTTCTGTCGTCACCCGAACACAATTCCTTATACCATACAATTTATGTTATACAGCTTGCCATTAAAAAAGTCCAAGAGAAGCGGTGAAGGATATGAATTTAATGAATATCCTGATCCCTTCTCGGACATGAATCAAGCCTAAATTGCATACTAATATTAATTGTTATAGCAGAATTCAATCTAAAGATGATTCTTCACTATTTTTCTGGCACAAAAATGTGACCACATATCTCAAAGGGTAACAAAATTTCGATAAGGGTAACAAAAAAATGAATATCCAGATCTCTTCTCGGATGTGAATCAAGCTTAAATTGCATATCAATACTAATTGTTATAGTAGAATTCAATCTAAAGACGTTTCTTCACTTCTTTTCTGGCACACAAAAATGTGACCATATATATCAAAGGGTAACAAAAAATGTAACCATATATCGCAAAGGGTAACAAAAAATATAATCTCATATCTCAAAGGGTAACAAAATTTCGGTAGGGTCACAAAATTTAAGCAAAGGTCACAAATTCTGTGCCAGGGTTTTCACTCATCAAGAATCTAATTTTGAAGCCCTAACTCGTAATCTATTATAGTATTGAACCACATAGTACCATTTTTGATATATCGAATTAATTAATTAAACAAAGAATTTTATATAAGTAATATATTATAATTCTGTAACTATATACTATATACAAAAATGGTTCATACATGTAATAGATGTAACAGATCATTCAAAAAATTATGGATGCTTACTCGTCATCTTCAGAATAGAAAATTTCCATGTCGACCTAAAGTTGTTCCAGCTACTTTTAGAACAAATGCCCCCAAAGTAGTTCGATCTCCCAAGATACCAGAACCAATTCCACAAATTGACCCAAAACCCGTCTCATCTTCTTTGCCAATCCTGTCACCACGTGCCAACAAACAGAAAATGGATAATACTCCACAACGTACCAGGTTAACAATCAATAAGCGCCCAGATGAAAGTGTTAAAGAATGGGCTATTCGTCTTGCCGATAGATCAGACAAGGTTAGTCATATGAAGCAAAATCGAAATTGGTTACGCAGAAGAGGAGAAAATCTCAAAAGTTGTATAGAAAATACATTCTTATCCCTTTTACGAAATGACCCAGAAGTATGGCAAGAAAGAGAACGAATCGGAGGATATACTATAGAGAGAAGAGATGAAAATGGTGGTATAGTTACATATATTAGACCAGATTTGGATGAGTTAAATGAAGCTAAGGATAACATCAGAAAAATAACACCCCATTTATTAACAAAACCTCCATTACCACCTCTCAACCAAATCCCACAGATCGACCCAGAAGCCGGTCCAGGCCCTTCATCACAAGCCCATAGAGAAGGTAAGTTAATACCACAAATTTCACAGACCAATTCAGAAGCTAATACAAATCCAGATCCATCACTTTCCACCCCTACACAAGAAGAAATCAATTATCTTATTGCATTGGGGTTAATAGACGATCCAGAAATCGAAGAAATCTGGCCTGAATTGGGAGGTACTCTCTTAGTAGATAAGGCAAAGAGCAAAAATTTCGTTTCAGAAAAATATATAGAAGGAGGGTTTGCTACACATTATCCAATACCATCAGGAGATATTATCTTTGAGGAAGCTGAAGTTGGAGATTCAGATAGACCACACCCAAGTCTATCTTCATTAACCAAATGGCAAGCAATTGTCCCATCATATGAAAACCCAGCATATGAATTTAATGTACCTATAGACGATCCCAAAAAATATGCAGAAGCTCCATACATGCCTCACCTTATGGCTTCAGCTCGAGAACAAATTACAAATGTACTTAAAGCTGAACTCCGAAGAAAAGACCAGGTAAAATCATCAATAGTGGTATATTGTAATTATATGAAAATGGAAAAGAAAGATAAAGATGATTATTTAAAACGTCCATTTTACGATCAAAAATATCATTCTGGAGAGATGCGAGCTATTCTTTCAGAAAATGATATAGATGAGCATATTACACTTTCAGCTGGAGAAATAGATGCAAAAATCGAAAAGTTTTTAAGAAATGGGTCAGGATGGGTATTAATTCGAATAGAAATGATATATATTAATGTTTATGCATATAGAAGAGCCGTTGGAGGATCTTACAAACCAACACCCAAAAGACTTGCCAATACTAAATGCACAATCAACCCGGATAACTCTCAAACAGGAGATGACAAATGTTTACAATATGCATTCGCACCATACTTTGCAACTCTTGATGGAGTAACCAAAAATTTACAACGTATTTCTGTTCTCTTACCATATCTGAATATAGTTAATTTGGACGGTATTCCAATGCCAACACCAATCTGCAATCGAACATTCCAAAAGATCGAAGCTCAAAATCCAGAAATCTCAATCAATGTATGGGAATGGAAAGAGGAAACTGCTATACCTAAACCTGTAATTGCTAGTAAGAATTTCTATATACCTAACTCATGTCAAGTTGTAGGTTGTGAACATCCTAGACCAAACGAATGCATGACAAAAAGACCACATGTTATTCACCTTATGACACTTACTGATATTAACAAATCTGAAGATACTGGTAAATATGGTCAAAGGAATCATTTTCTATGGATCAAAAATCCAAATGGGTTAGTACGCAAAGATTCTAAGCATAATGATAAAAAACATCTTTGCAATCGATGTTTTCAAAGTTTTACATCGGAAAAGACATTATCATATCATCAAGATCATTGCTATGGATTAGGGGAAGCTCCACAAAAAATAGACATGCCTACTAAGGATATAAATGATATCGAAAAATTCAAGCACTATGCAAGGATGATGTTTTCCCCTTGTATAATATATGCAGATTTTAAATCGAAAAATAAAAAATGTGACGAATCATATGGTGGAAGCATGCGCAAACTTGGTGAGCAGGTACCTAGTAGCTTTTGTTACTCAGTTCATTGGATTGATACTGGAGAGGTTTGGGGACCTTTCACATACCGAGGACCAAATGCCACACAAGAATTTGTTCGAAAAATGGATAAAGAATTAGTTCGAATTAATGAAGTTTTAGAAATCAATAACGATATTAGAGATGATATAATCTTTGAAGTTGATGATAAAACTAATACAGATTATTTAATAGCAAAGAAAAAGTTTGACGAATCAACAGAATGCTGGATTTGCAAGAAGCCATTAGATGGTGATAAGGTCTGGGATCACAATCATATCACAGGCAAATATCGAGGATCAGCACATAGAGATTGCAATCTTCAACTTCGAATTCAACCATGGAAGACACCAATTCCAATAGTATTCCATAATTTCAGAGGCTATGACTCTCATCTAGTCTGTGAATCGGTCGGTCGATCTGTCAACGCACACCAGATTACAGTTATTGCAGAAACTTTTGAACGATATAAAATGATGAAAGTAGGACAAATGAAATATATTGATAGTATGCAATTTATGAATTCTAGTATGAGAAAACTTGCGGATAATTTGGGTGCTGTCAAATGCAAAAATATAGATTGTAAGCATTATCATCGAATAGATAACGATCGATGTATTGGAACTTTAGCAAATCATAAAATCACGAAACAATATTATGAAAAATTGGGATATTCACCTGAGCAAATAGCATTGGTATGTAGTAAAGGAGAACTCCCATATGAGTATATCGATTCTGATGACAGGTTCAATGAAACTGTGCTTCCTCCAATTGATGCATTCGGTGGAAAGCTTAATGGAAAAATTACGCAAAAGAATTATGAACATGCTCAAAAAGTATGGAAAGAATTCGGATGCAGAAATTTAGGTGAGTATCATGATTTATATCTCAAAACTGATGTACTTCTCCTTACAGACATCTTTACAAAATTTCGAGAAACATCTATGAAACATTATGGTCTCGATCCTGCTCATTATGTATCAGCACCTTCATTGTCTTGGGATGCAATGCTTAAAATGACTGNAGTTGAAATCGAACTTTTCACAGAAATATCCATGCATGACTTTGTTGAAAAAGCTAAAAGAGGTGGTATTGCAATGGCTGTACATCGTTACTTTAAAGCTAATAACCCAAGAATGGGAGATGAATATGACCCATCCCAACCCACAAAATGGATATCATATGTCGATGCAAATAATCTTTATGGATGGGCAATGAGTCAATTCTTACCAATAAGAAATTATAAGTGGCTTGCAACTAGAGCAGTATTAAACAATAGACAGGACTTGCAAAAGAGATATCTTAATATGATTCTAAATACTAAATCGGATGCTCCAAGAGGATATTTCTTAAACATCAAAGCACACTTTCCTAGCAAGTTACATGTCTATCTTAATGACTTACCTCCAGCAGTTGAGAATGTCGCAATAAAAAAGAACCAGCTCAGTCCTTGTAATAATAAGTTGGTAGAAGATTTGGACAGAGGACGATTCTCTGAAATAAAGAAACTAGTTCCACATCTTGGTCCTCGAGAAAATTATGTAATCCATTATCAAGAGCTTCAATATTACGTTAAATTGGGGATAGTTGTAGATGAAGTAACTGAAATACTTTCATTCGACCAAACTAATTGGCTTGCTCCATACATTGATTTCAATACTAAGTTGCGACAAAAAGCTGAGAATGATTTTGAAAAGGACTTCTTTAAACTTATGAATAATTCAGTATATGGCAAGACCATGGAAAATGTTCGTAAGTATCAAGATGTTAAGATTATGGCCATGAATAGTGATAATGATGAGAAGAAGTTCCGAAAAAAGGTATCTAAACCCTCATTCAAATATGCCAGACAATTATCTAATACCCTTATTGGTGCTCATATGGGACAGGCATCTGTAGTTCTCAATAAACCGATTATTGTTGGTGCGTCAGTCTTGGGACTTAGTAAGTTATTAATGTATCGATTCTGGTATGGATATGTGAAAGAAAAATATGGTGATAAAGCCAAGCTTGGTTATATGGATACCGATTCATTTATATTTCAAACTGAGACTGAAGATATCTATAAAGATATGGCAGAAAGACCTGATATTTTCGATCTTGATGATTCCAAGACTATTGGACTATTCAAGGATGAATGTCCAGGTAAAATAATAACTGAATCGATCCATATCCGAGCTAAAACCTATCACTATGTTATATCAGACAAATCTACCAGATCGAAACATAAAGGGGTTAGTAAAGGGGGTATGATTGAAATGGCAACCAAAGTTAATACTATTACCTATGATCAAAAATTAGGAGGAACTTTGTTAGATGATCCAGTTCCAGAAAATAAAATAGTAGATCCTATGACTTTGATATATCGAGATTGTCTCTTTAATGATGAAGTATTCCGTGCTAAAAATATAGGATTTCGATCTAAGAACCATGTATTATCATTGGTCGAATCTGAGAAAAAGGCCCTCTGCCCTCTTAATTCAAAGAATTGGGTACTTTCAGATAAAATTACACCTTGGGCATATGGTCATTGGAGAATTGATGCGTATAAAAATATGATTAAAGCAGGTATGTCTCCTAAGTTGGCCGAAAAAAGAGCAATAGTAGCTCAGCATCATCCAACATTAGAGAACAAGTATATGGTAAATCCAAAGTTACTTATTTAGAATGTAACCAGAATCATCGAATCCATCTCATGGCAGTGAGTTAGATTTACTAATGATAATATCTACCTAATACAAATTTTTTTTTTCATAATATAATAAATATCTAATTCGAAAGTTTATAGATATGATTAATCGATATCAATATCAAATAGACCATATGTTTCAAAATTTTTTTTTATACAGGATATAAAATCTCAAAATTATCCCCATACATTCCTTTATATTCTTTGATTTGTTTATTAATTTCGATATTACTAGAGGTCGACATGTTAAGTAATAATTGAGTAAATATATAAAGTGAATAAAAATTCAATCCGTAATTATTTAACGAGATATAGATATATTTTTGTATAATAATCAAAATGTCAGCACGAGATATGCTAACGGAGTGCGGTCTAAATTTTATTAATTGGGCAGAAACATCGGAAGACTGGTTAAAGCTATCAAAACTTTATCCTGAAAAATATTTAAGACGCTATATATTAATACCTGGTTATGATGTTAAAAACAAAGAGCAGTGGGAAAATTTCATATTCCGTGTTAAAAATAATTTATACATGAGAAAACAAATAGCATATAATCCAGAATTTAGAGAATTTAAAAAACAATTAGCTGAAACAATATTTATATTTACCTAATGTAGGAAAACAAGTCGGCCTACCCATCTGCCATATTTAATTTTTTCGACTGGTTTGATTGATTAAACAAAGATAAAGATCATTCAAAAATGGAAAGTAACAAAAAGCGACTTTACTATTTGCTTTTTTATTCAACATAAGAAGGTGATTCATATAACATATCATCAATTTTATTTACTATTAGTCTATAATCATTTTTAAGATAATCAATTTTTTTCATTATATCCAGGGGTAATAACGCACTATTTACTAATTCAAGATCATCTATACTATATTCAACATTCGATTGTATTTTTTCAAATTCCTCTTTATAATCTATATAATGTATATTTTCTTCAGGTCCTGGTTGGTATATTTTATTATAAACAGGTTTACTTCTATCACTCTGAAGACAAAATAAATCACTCATTAATAATAAATTGAGTATATTATGATTATATCGATAAATCATATTTCTATATAACTTTAGAATTGCTTGAACTCCTTCTATCCACCATGTATAATTAACTCCAAGAAGTTTAACAATATCTTCATAATCTGTAATATAGCTAAAGATATTTTCGAGAATTTCAGGTAAAGCTAAGACGTGTTGTGTACTCATAATTAAGAATAAATTACGTATTTTTTTGTATATATATATATATATTAGCAGAGTTATTTCACAATACCGATCAAAATGATAGAAAATTTTAATGATCATGCAGAACGAAAAGTGAAAAATGAGTTTAAATATCTCAAAGATTCCATTATAGATCTGGAATACGGAATGCGTATGTTCCATAAAAAGCTAGAGAATATTGTCGATCAATGTAATTATATATTTTCAGATAATTATGATTATAGTAGCGATACATCAGATTCTGAAACTGAATTATCTGATGATATGAAAACGCATAGTTATATTTTACCCAATGTTGTTTCAGTAAAAAAGATACATGAGTCTAAAAACCTCGGCTCTATCCGTTCTAAACCAAAAAAGAAGCGAAATAAGAACAAGGTATATAATTGTACAAAGGTACGTAAAGAATTTTTATAACTTATTTCAGAGAAATGACACTTCGTGCCTTGACACATAAATTAATCGTATAATAAACCGCGATCACGATATTCTGATTTTTATAACCCTTTAGGGTTGTCCCTTCAGTCCTGCATGTGTTTGGACGTACTTTACAGGTTAGATTCACATGTTTTTTTGTACGACCCAATTTCTCACATATACCCTCATTCGTCGTTTTTTATTAATTTTAATGTTTTTCGCCGATCATGAAACTCGCCTTTCCATATCGATTCTACTATAATAAACTTTCGGACGTAAAACTATTTCGAGTTGGGGATATTTTTTTAGAGCGACGTATGAGCAAATATATGGGAGCGTACGAAAATATGTAAAGGTCCGTAGTTCAAGAACTTATCTGTTGTAGTCATTATGCCGAGAACAGAAAAAGTCTCAGCTACTAATCTTAAAAACCTCGCATATACTATCCTAAAAAACTTCAATGACGATACAGTTAAAAATAAGAAATTCACCGAGTTGCCTAACTGTGTAGAATGCGATAAGAAGATTTTTGCCAGCCCCAATAAAGCATTCACAGTCCTACTTTGTGGCCACACGTATCATAGAATCTGCATTGAGAAAAAACTTCTACTTACCAAGCAACAAACGTGTCCATTCCCCGACTGCGGTAAAAGCGTTGAAATTCTTGAGGAGTTTACCGAGCCCGATTCTCAATCCAGCACTTCGTCAATAGTTGGGAAGATGGGAAAGCAACTTACTATCCAATCTCAGGAAATTATTGATGAGGAGATGACGGATGCGGATAATGGTTCGAAGGACAAAAGCGTCGGTATAGCTGAAGGACCCCAAAAAAGACCTATCGAAGTTAACTCTGAAGAGGCGAATACCACTCAAGATAAATCTCCCAGTAAGAAGGCAAAGAAGGGAGTTAAAAACAAGGATTCCCAGATGCTGAAACGACTTATCAAGGAGTTAACTACTAATAGTCCGCAGGTATCTGAAATTAGTGAAGAAGCGATGTCTAGGTCATCTGAAGATTTACTTTATTTATATAATAATATTACTAATTCTGAATTGCGAAAAGAGATTGCAAGTAGAGAAGTTATCAGGTCATATTTTTTGTTTGGAAAAGTGGTATCACAACGTTTTGAGTATTATTATGAAAAATCGCGTAATTTACATCAAGCTCAAATAGACGTTAACGATGAGCTAAAAGAAAAACTCCCCGACGCTTCTGAGAATGCCCGTAACAAAAGAAAGGAAAGAGCCCAGAAAATTTATTTCCTTTTCAGTAGCATAGGTGTCGAAAAAATAGAATTGGTAAAATCTTTTTCGGCGGATTCTATCTCAAAGCTAAGTGTAGAGAAAATCAAATATATAAAGGACGAAATCAAGAAAACTGCGCCACAAATCATGTGACCCTGTCCTTCGGGACAAGATCACGTGACATATATAAATCAAGGATTCGTTATTAGCAAATAATGTATTGTCATATATAATAAAGTTAAAATTCGTCTACTTGAATCAATTATTTATCGCAGTAACAAGTTTCCATATTTCGTGAATTCGTGATTTATGCATGTAACGGAGCAACACATGTGATCGCGGGAAAATGATTTATGCATTGTGTCTAGTTAAAAATTTGTATAAATTGATTATAAGTTTTTTCCCATTCTTTCATAAGCTCATCAAGCCATGTAGTACTTAAACCACTCTTTACTATACTGCAACGTAATAACTCTTCACCGACTAGCCTATCCCGATCTGTTAAAAATTTATGGTATTTTCTAGTATCTTCATTCCTCTTTATTCCACCTTGATAACAGCGTATATCTCTTTCCAAGTCAGCAGGAAAACACCCCTTGGCCCATCTATTTTTCTCAGCCTCAGTAATGACCGAAAATTTCTCAGGATCCATTTTATGTTCGATGGCATATTGACGTAAGCTAGCCTCTGGCTGATAAAGGCGGGTTTTGTTTGGTATCCTTCCCTCAGTTTCTGGTAAACTCTGTACAGCAATAATAATTTTCTTTTGATCAATACGAAATGAACAATTGAGATAATAATGATCATCTTTACCTAGATCACTCCAATCACCCCATATACAATATCGTGTATGTATCTCTTTGCATATTGGGCATTTAGCTTCCGAATCGGTATATTTAAAAACATCTCGGTGCCATGCATTCGAATTGGTATATGTCAAGAAAGGGAAGCGTTTATGTACTGTTTTAATAATTAAGTCTTTCTCTTCTGGAAATTTAGAAATCTTGATGATACAGTCTCGTGAAAGATGATTATCAGCATTTTCGATTTGTGGGGGTTCAGGAGTTTCAGACTTTATCCAAGGATCGAGCCCAGTCTCTTCCGTATATGCTCTATATAAGATCAAACGAATTTTATCAGTCAAAGAACTTGGTACTTCAATCAATTTAGCATACCAGTCCAAATATTCAGGGGTTAATGCTTTATTCATATTATTGTTTTATACAACCACAGATTCAAATTAAGTATGAGCTGTGACTTATTCTTTGGTAGTAGATGCAATTAAAAAAAAATGAATATAATATGATTCATAGAATCGCCTAACGACCTGCAAAGCAATGACCCTTCGGATCTAACTAATTTACAGACGTTTGAAATCAGAGAATTTGCCGAAGGCAGTCACATAGTGGCTATATTTGGATGATTATTATTTATGCTATCTCGATTTCATGTTTTCCGCATTTAATAAAATAAGATCCAGCTTCGTATCTACCTTTTACACTTTTCCCATCCTCATGACTTTGCTTACACATTGGGCATAATGACCCCTCAATAATTCCGTAATAATCATTTTTTTCAGTAATAATTGTTTTATATAGACCAGAATATCGCAACAATGTCTTATTACGAAAGTAAACATGGTCATGAATTGGATTATTCTGTTTCTCGGGTAAAGCTTTCTCAGTAATGGGTTTTAAGGTAGGCGGTATAGATGAAACACTTACCTTCGCATTAGTCTGATCGTCACGTTTCGTGACGGTTTTTGAAATCACATGATTATTATTCGTGGCAGTTTCCAATAATGGTTCTACTGAAGTTACATTCTTGATAACGTTTTGAATTTGACTATTAGTAAGGCTTGAAATGGCATATATACTGTAGGTAACTTGCTTAATTTTTTCTATTCCAACTTCATCTTTCCCAAATAACATCCGAATTTTCTTGGCCCTTAAAGTTTTCATACGCAAGTTTCCCGATGTAATACCAGGTAGATGGCTTAACATTTCCTTGTATAATTGTGTTCTAGCAGTTTTATCTGTAACTCCAGTCTCACGGCAAATTTCGATAACTTTATTTTCAAAACTATCAGAGTAATAGTACCAAGATAAGATTTCTTCATGTCTAGCCCGTATTGCATTTTGGAATAAACGGACTAATCTCTGTGTTGTAACTTGAGATAATTGATGCTCTGTAATCTCTAAGGAAACTGGTGAGACAATGTCTCTATTACTTCGCAATTGTTTCGTTAATCCTTGCTCTATACACTGACTTTTAGTGGGCTCAATTTCATTAGGCTCCTCAGTCACATAAATGTTATGATTTGGAAACCCACTCCCTGGACTTTCCTGCGATAAATGTTCTTTAGTTTCTATATCAGGATCTGAAAAGTTTTTTTGTCGATCGTCACGTTTCGTGACGGAAATTTCTTGGCATTTTTCTTGTATTAAACTTTGCTCACAACTAACATTATTCTCAGGAGTTGAGAGTAACTCTTGATCTCGAAGTTTCTTCTCCCTAATTCTCTCTATTATCTCTTTACTGACCTGTTCCTTATATACCGTTTCTACAAAATCTAGGGTCTCTGCTGTATCGTCATCAATAATATCTTGTGGCAAAGAGGTAATAGACGATTCAGGATCTGTTAGAGATTTAGATTCGCTCCTTTGGGTCTGGGTCGAGTTATGTTCGGATATGGGATCGAGAGTAATATCATTATCTTTACCGGACTGATCTTCGATAGGTGGTGAAATATCTTTTGTGGAAGATACTTCCTGTTCATTAGTGATAACCTGGGTCCGCTTCTGTTCCAATTTTGCAAATCGATTTTCACTTTCTTTTGCTAACTGTTCTAGTTCCACGATTCTGGCATTGAGCTCGGCATCTCTTAACTTTACATTCTCAGCTTTTTCTTTTGCAGATTGTTCTAACTCCACAATCCTAGCCATGAGCCCCGCTTCCTTAGCTATAAATTTCGCCTTCTCGGCTTCAAGCTCAATAATTCGTTGTTTTAATAGATCAAGTTCAGATTGCATTTTATTAACTTTTTATATAAAGCGGGTTTATTTAATTTAAATTAGAATAAAACACGTGACAAAAACCGTCACGATTCGTGACGATCGGAATAATATTTCGGAAAAATTACTGTTATACATTGCACAAAAAATAACACATGATACATGATGAATTGTACGTTCCTCTAACCGAAAATCTTTATTAATGCCAACTCTGCTGATTCCGTAATCGTACCCTGATCACCCATATAATTTAATACAATCACGATTTTCATCATCCACTTTCATTCCGTGATCGTACCCTGATGCAATTAACCAGCGAGTAAAAATTATGTGTCGAAGACACTAACTCCGTTATTCTGGAAAATAAACACGTGATTTGGACGAACTCTTCATCAAAAAAAGTTCGCTGAAATTTTGCAAGAAAAATAATATATACATGATTCGAAGAATCGCCTAAAAGGCTTGCACAAAAAATAACACATGATACTTTGTACGTTCCTCTAACCAAAAATCTTTATTAATAAAATATGTGATAATAATACAGGATAAAATTATATGATAAAAATACAGGAATCAGGAATAAAATTAAGTAAGTAATGGTGAAGTAACAGTGGGACTTTGTTGTGCATTTCTTGGAGGGCGTGCATCGGCTTGTTCTAAAGCTTGCATAAGTAAATTTTGGTTTACGATCATGGTGTTTCTAAATATTAAAAGTAAATGAACAAGGGGTTCCACGCGCCATGGAGTATTTTTTGCGAAAGGCATTTCAGCCTGATCCAAATGGAAATATCTAGGTATTCCACTTGCGTCTTTTATTAAGACATTTAAAAATAATTCTTCACCAGCTACTTGAATCCCAACGATACCAAATTGATTACTTGCTGGTCTGCAAGCATTCCCTACGAAACTTATTCCATCTAAAGTCTCCCTCCACAATTTTACGGAATCATCATCTTTTTTCGATTTAGTACAAATAACCCGAGACGATTCAACGTAAGTAAGNCTGAAATTTTGCAAGAAAAATAATATATACATGATTCGAAGAATCGCCTAAAAGGCTTGCACAAAAAATAACACATGATACTTTGTACGTTCCTCTAACCAAAAATCTTTATTAATAAAATATGTGATAATAATACAGGATAAAATTATATGATAAAAATACAGGAATCAGGAATAAAATTAAGTAAGTAATGGTGAAGTAACAGTGGGACTTTGTTGTGCATTTCTTGGAGGGCGTGCATCGGCTTGTTCTAAAGCTTGCATAAGTAAATTTTGGTTTACGATCATGGTGTTTCTAAATATTAAAAGTAAATGAACAAGGGGTTCCACGCGCCATGGAGTATTTTTTGCGAAAGGCATTTCAGCCTGATCCAAATGGAAATATCTAGGTATTCCACTTGCGTCTTTTATTAAGACATTTAAAAATAATTCTTCACCAGCTACTTGAATCCCAACGATACCAAATTGATTACTTGCTGGTCTGCAAGCATTCCCTACGAAACTTATTCCATCTAAAGTCTCCCTCCACAATTTTACGGAATCATCATCTTTTTTCGATTTAGTACAAATAACCCGAGACGATTCAACGTAAGTAAGCTCAAAAACCTTACCTCTATATTTTGTCATAACCATAACATCTGGCTTTTTTCCTATTAAATTTTTTTGTATAGGTCTTTCTTCATTAGAGCTAGAGCTTCTTCGAGTTTTGCTTGCTATACTTTGTCGTTCAGCTGTACTCAAAAATATGGCACCACTGGGAAGATCTTCTAAGCTAGCTCGAAGTAAAGGTACAATAATATCTGTGACATATGTACCCTCGCTTTGAGTACTCCGCATTTCACTGGTTGCAAATGCAGGATTATTCCATATACCCCTACTACAAAATAATATTAAAATATTGATTTCATCGACAAAATTCACTGAAAGTACTTACATAATATTTAATATACGATCTGTGCATTCTAATAACTTTGATTCATTCTCTTTCCACTCTTTATTANAATTTTACGGAATCATCATCTTTTTTCGATTTAGTACAAATAACCCGAGACGATTCAACGTAAGTAAGCTCAAAAACCTTACCTCTATATTTTGTCATAACCATAACATCTGGCTTTTTTCCTATTAAATTTTTTTGTATAGGTCTTTCTTCATTAGAGCTAGAGCTTCTTCGAGTTTTGCTTGCTATACTTTGTCGTTCAGCTGTACTCAAAAATATGGCACCACTGGGAAGATCTTCTAAGCTAGCTCGAAGTAAAGGTACAATAATATCTGTGACATATGTACCCTCGCTTTGAGTACTCCGCATTTCACTGGTTGCAAATGCAGGATTATTCCATATACCCCTACTACAAAATAATATTAAAATATTGATTTCATCGACAAAATTCACTGAAAGTACTTACATAATATTTAATATACGATCTGTGCATTCTAATAACTTTGATTCATTCTCTTTCCACTCTTTATTATGCACAATATTCCTGATTGTATCTGAAAAGCCGATGCTATTAAAATCGTTTATAAACCCATTACATTTTGAACTAATCGAAGATAGAGAAGCACATTTCATATTTTCACGTGGCTTGAGAAAAAATTGTTTCTGTCTTGGTCCTAAATTTTTCACAAGTACGGAATCATCAGCAATGATCATATTTGCTTCGGGATCACGCCAAGTAAGTTCAGAGGGGTCGATGGAATTTAAATTTATTTTGAGACCGTCGTAAAGGGATGTATCATTATCTGCTAGCGGGGCACCAAGTTTCATTTTTAGCGTTCTTAAATTTCGATCAATCTCTTCTCTTGAATGATCAAGTACAATATTTGGTTCCGAATTTAAGCCCTTTACAGCATTTAATCCTACAATATTTTTATAAATAATATCCGTCTATAGCAAATGCGAAAATAAATTGTGTACACAGTTAATATATGCCTCCCCATGAAATAAAATTAATTTTATATGCACGTGCTTGGTCCAAAATCAGATATCATTAATATAATAATTTTCTATTCTACATATTATGCATAGTTAGGGGGTAGCAGAAACCCTCGACAATCATGAGAAAAAATTCTGACAATGTCGCTCTTCCGGGCCGGCGTCCCTAACCTTTTAGCAATAGTATGTAAAATATACTAAATAGCATTTGCTATAAACTCATCATTAATAACTATTTTTGTAACTGCATATAAGTAAATGATTTATAACCTGTGTTAATACTTCCAGGACTTTCATTCTTCGCTCAAAATCAGTTATCTTATCCAATGAAGAATTCACTGCACGTTCTGCGAAATCTTTAATATCTTTTAATGGCAATATAGTTGTTCCTTTTCTTGTCAAGTAAATAATTGTAGCGAAGCATATAGCTTCAAGAGATCCTTCTAAAAAAAGTGCTTCAATTTTTGAAATTAAGATGGTCATATTGGAAATGAAAAATATGAGTTAAAAATACTAGCTTTGCTATTAGCTTTGTTGTATAATAAAGACGCGACTAAAACTTTTAACAACATCGCTATACTCTCCTTTTAACGCTTCTTGTTATTTCCTTTCTAGTATCTCGACCCATAAATTAAGAAGTCGGTGTATGCACGAGAACAAAGAATATGTATATGCTCCATGGTTAGTTACTCTCACGGAGTGAGGATGTCACTGCATCTGAATATAGGAAAAAATCCACTATACTTTCCTTTTATCGCTTTTCGTTATTTTACCGAAGAATAGATTAGGAAAAAGATAACGTATGTACAAGAACAAAGGGTATGTATATATCTCGAGTCGATTATTCAAACCAGGTTAACGATATCCCTATTCGTAAAAAGTACAACATATCAGATTAGTTTTGTGATAAATATGTGTCGAAGACACGAGACTACGTCTCTAAATAGTGAAGCAGTAAAGCTAATAAAAGTATAAAAAATGATGTTATATATCTGTTTTTGAGATGTTTTCACACAGATATGTAGATGTAAGGGGTACTAATTAAATTTGGTAATCAGTGTATCGCATGACCTGACGTTGCATGCAGAATCTATTATATTCGAATTCCTTCTATGGTACATATCATATGATAGGTTAATAATTTTAACGAAGATGTCAAGTTACACAAGTTATTTAATCAACTATAATCACTGGCGCAAGTGGTAAATCCTCGAATCTTTTTTCAATATGAGCTAAAACCTTTCTCGATAATATCTTAGATGGAGGTACATCTATCAACACTTTCTTAGCATCACCCTCTGTACATATATATACCCACATTATATGGATCAACTCCCCTCCTTTATAATTATGTCCATAATGTTGCAAAAATCGATACTCGTTCATTACTATATCTATCATCTCCTCTTGACCCGTTATCAATTCTCGAAAAAGCTGTTTATCCTCATCTGTGATTGGGAGGTAAATTTCCTCAGGCTCAAAGCCTATATATTGAGATAGTTTTTCACGTAATTCGGACATTATATAATAAACACATAATAATTATTAGTAAAAATGGTTCGTTATCGATATCTGCTCATGTTAAAAATCTCACAACTATTCTCCAGTGCAATTTACTTATGGAATAAGGACACTCACGTACCTGAACCAGTTTTGGTACTTATATCCGAGAATTTAACTATATGCTCGAAATAGATTCCCCATTCATGAAATAATCACGATCTATTATGACCATCATTTGTTGATTTCACATGCTCTGTTAATCGTCATAAGTAATCGTTCATAACTAGATAACAGAGTTAGTGTCAAGATACATATAAATACCAATACCCGAACTCGAGATTCTTTACTTTTCCAAAATTTCAGCGAAACCCCTCCGCCAAAATAATTTTTTTACAACAAATTTTATCGTAACAAATATAACCCGCCTTCTCATGGCCAAGCCTACTCAAAGTCAAAAAAGCAGATAGCATATACTTCTTTGCCGACAAGCTCGAAGAGCGTCACTATATGGCATGAACAAACGAAGTGTAGTGAATTGGCGGGATATCGACAAATAGAAGATAATTTTGAGTTGGGTCTGAGGAATAGAGCATTTCTATCTGAGCTAGATTCTAAAGAGCCGAAAGATAATGAGCTAGAAAGATTAACAATGTTTTCAACAGTTCTGATGATATACGTATGATATATATGATATATAACTAGAATCACTAATATGAAGGGCTTCTATTGTAAAGGTGTATATCGATTATATACATTATTCAAGGAGAACCTAAATCAACAAAAATTGAATCGCATATTAGTAATGTATAAAGTTATTGAAATCTAATAGGTCTAAATCTTTAAATTCGATATAATCGCATAATCTCTGAAAATACTACAATACGTTAAATCACTTAATCGTTAAATATGGTTTATACGGAGAACCATCCAGTTTTAGACGAGACTGAATGGAAAGATTATTGTCAATTACCAGGAATTCATAGTAAAGAAACTCCATCTGATTGGATGAAACGGATTTGGGATAGGTTAATGGATTATAAAAATAGAGGTCGCTTGGCTGGTAGTATGAAGCGATATATTATTGCTAATAAAATGAAATATTTATGGGAAGGCGATCTTGGCCATGCTGTAGGTGTAAACATAGCGATATGTTATTCTTGCAATAAACTCGTTTATTCTAATATAGGATGTAAATATGGAATTTGTCATTTTATGGATAAACACTGGAGTACAAATTGTACAGGAAATGCTTATTGCGATATTAGCTTCAGAGATTATATAGAGTTTAAAAATAAACTGAAGTCTGGACTTACTAACTCTTTTGATGAAAAGCAAGCGATTCGTCGTTATGAATTGTGGATGCAGAATGCTATTAGAAGAGTTAAACGTGCAAGAGAAATCGGTAGAAAAATTCGTGCTGTAAATATCATAGCACAAAAATGGCTTGAATATATGTACCACCCCGATGGAATGACGGCTAAAGAACTTGCTTTACATTACCAATTATTATGGACAGTTCGAGAAGAAATGCGCCAAATTAATAATGCATAACTTATCTAAAAATGTATAATATATACATCTATTTATTCGATTAATATATCCCGCAACCGCTCACTTTTTTTACCTATACTCAATTCGCGTCTCAATACAACAAACCATATAACAGCAATAAACAGTAAGATAAGTAATATATATGCTGATAATGGTGACATTAAACCACTTGCCATAATAGGTATTGCTTCTATTCCTCCTACCGAAATCTGCGGATCTGAATTTATATGTGTGTCTAGTATAATATCTTTACTAGTTTCAGATGCATTAGCATCCTCACTCCATGAGCCACTTACCTTGGATATAGGGATGTCTCTGTCATCATCATCGATTTTTTCGATATCTTCTATATTTTTTCTGCGTGCCAGATACGGTCTAAGACTATTGCTAGATTCACTAATTATAGATATATGTGCTTTAGCACTAACTCCGTTATTAGATNCATTATATAATAAACACATAATAATTATTAGTAAAAATGGTTCGTTATCGATATCTGCTCATGTTAAAAATCTCACAACTATTCTCCAGTGCAATTTACTTATGGAATAAGGACACTCACGTACCTGAACCAGTTTTGGTACTTATATCCGAGAATTTAACTATATGCTCGAAATAGATTCCCCATTCATGAAATAATCACGATCTATTATGACCATCATTTGTTGATTTCACATGCTCTGTTAATCGTCATAAGTAATCGTTCATAACTAGATAACAGAGTTAGTGTCAAGATACATATAAATACCAATACCCGAACTCGAGATTCTTTACTTTTCCAAAATTTCAGCGAAACCCCTCCGC
The DNA here is from genome assembly GCA_003547095.1 of Diversispora epigaea. Lineage (NCBI taxonomy): Eukaryota > Fungi > Glomeromycota > Glomeromycetes > Diversisporales > Diversisporaceae > Diversispora > Diversispora epigaea. Next base: position 3,964 of record PQFF01000258.1, on the reverse strand, counting down.
CAAAATAATTTTTTTACAACAAATTTTATCGTAACAAATATAACCCGCCTTCTCATGGCCAAGCCTACTCAAAGTCAAAAAAGCAGATAGCATATACTTCTTTGCCGACAAGCTCGAAGAGCGTCACTATATGGCATGAACAAACGAAGTGTAGTGAATTGGCGGGATATCGACAAATAGAAGATAATTTTGAGTTGGGTCTGAGGAATAGAGCATTTCTATCTGAGCTAGATTCTAAAGAGCCGAAAGATAATGAGCTAGAAAGATTAACAATGTTTTCAACAGTTCTGATGATATACGTATGATATATATGATATATAACTAGAATCACTAATATGAAGGGCTTCTATTGTAAAGGTGTATATCGATTATATACATTATTCAAGGAGAACCTAAATCAACAAAAATTGAATCGCATATTAGTAATGTATAAAGTTATTGAAATCTAATAGGTCTAAATCTTTAAATTCGATATAATCGCATAATCTCTGAAAATACTACAATACGTTAAATCACTTAATCGTTAAATATGGTTTATACGGAGAACCATCCAGTTTTAGACGAGACTGAATGGAAAGATTATTGTCAATTACCAGGAATTCATAGTAAAGAAACTCCATCTGATTGGATGAAACGGATTTGGGATAGGTTAATGGATTATAAAAATAGAGGTCGCTTGGCTGGTAGTATGAAGCGATATATTATTGCTAATAAAATGAAATATTTATGGGAAGGCGATCTTGGCCATGCTGTAGGTGTAAACATAGCGATATGTTATTCTTGCAATAAACTCGTTTATTCTAATATAGGATGTAAATATGGAATTTGTCATTTTATGGATAAACACTGGAGTACAAATTGTACAGGAAATGCTTATTGCGATATTAGCTTCAGAGATTATATAGAGTTTAAAAATAAACTGAAGTCTGGACTTACTAACTCTTTTGATGAAAAGCAAGCGATTCGTCGTTATGAATTGTGGATGCAGAATGCTATTAGAAGAGTTAAACGTGCAAGAGAAATCGGTAGAAAAATTCGTGCTGTAAATATCATAGCACAAAAATGGCTTGAATATATGTACCACCCCGATGGAATGACGGCTAAAGAACTTGCTTTACATTACCAATTATTATGGACAGTTCGAGAAGAAATGCGCCAAATTAATAATGCATAACTTATCTAAAAATGTATAATATATACATCTATTTATTCGATTAATATATCCCGCAACCGCTCACTTTTTTTACCTATACTCAATTCGCGTCTCAATACAACAAACCATATAACAGCAATAAACAGTAAGATAAGTAATATATATGCTGATAATGGTGACATTAAACCACTTGCCATAATAGGTATTGCTTCTATTCCTCCTACCGAAATCTGCGGATCTGAATTTATATGTGTGTCTAGTATAATATCTTTACTAGTTTCAGATGCATTAGCATCCTCACTCCATGAGCCACTTACCTTGGATATAGGGATGTCTCTGTCATCATCATCGATTTTTTCGATATCTTCTATATTTTTTCTGCGTGCCAGATACGGTCTAAGACTATTGCTAGATTCACTAATTATAGATATATGTGCTTTAGCACTAACTCCGTTATTAGATGCGAAAACATCCTCACTCTGTGAGTCAGACTTGGCTATATTTTTTTCGTCATTCCCACCGATCATAGGTTTTGGTCGTGTCAACTCCACTGAGATATCCTCCGATTTCAGANATTAGTTAATATTGACCATGCCAGTTCCGCTGATAACTTAACAAAAAAAATAAGTGGAGATACTATGAATGGCGACATTTTTAATACAGATATAGTTACTCAGATTGAACGAGAAATAAAAAGAAAAGATAAAAATTTAGTTAATACCACTCGCATAGGATCTACTACTTAATCTATAACAGACTTAACGATATTTTCACATTTTCTTTGTAGAAACTCATTACAATCATTAAGTTCGGTAATAGATTTAAGAGCAATGTATAAACTTTTCTCATACTGTACACAATTCACACATTTTTTTTTATTGCGGGACAGGCCGTTAGGCGATTCTCCGAATCATGGCTCTTCGAGTCTACCTCTGATGCCTGTAATTTTTCTGTATTAAATGCATTGCGTGATTCTTTGCGTGTAGAAAGAGGAATGGTAATAGTTTTTCCATTATGTGTAGCTGTGAATTCTCCTTTCACTATCGGATCCCACCCAACACGGTATTGCCACTTAGTACCAAGTATCATTATAGATATATCATTTCCATATCTATCCTTTTTTGTGGGAATTACCGATACTTCATTTTCAGAAACGGTTATAAAATCTTTTTCATTATCTATAGATATAGGAATGTTATATGAAGTACCAATGGACTGAGAATCTCCAACCGCACCTGTAAGTTTGTGAACATTTTTCTTATCTATTTTTATTCCTAAATATTCAGGAATATTATCAGTAAATAACGAATCATCTGCACCGGTATCTAGAATTGCATGGGGTATTATCAAGTCACCTATTCTACAAGANTTATGTGTAGCTGTGAATTCTCCTTTCACTATCGGATCCCACCCAACACGGTATTGCCACTTAGTACCAAGTATCATTATAGATATATCATTTCCATATCTATCCTTTTTTGTGGGAATTACCGATACTTCATTTTCAGAAACGGTTATAAAATCTTTTTCATTATCTATAGATATAGGAATGTTATATGAAGTACCAATGGACTGAGAATCTCCAACCGCACCTGTAAGTTTGTGAACATTTTTCTTATCTATTTTTATTCCTAAATATTCAGGAATATTATCAGTAAATAAGGAATCATCTGCACCGGTATCTAGAATTGCATGGGGTATTATCAAGTCACCTATTCTACAAGAAATCGTTGCTACATCATTAGGTTCTTTTATATCGAGAAAATCAATNGAAATCACATCCTTCTGAGCTGAAGACAACTTACCTTCCAATATTTCGATCATAGACTCGAGTGAGCTAATTTTCTTGGATTTTGTAATATTCTCGGCCTTTGATTCAGCAATAAAAATATCCTTTTGTGCATTATGAGAAATGAGATTAGTATTTTCATTTTGTAATCGTTCACCCTTATTAATAACTTGCAAAGCATGGGTGTGTAACTTTTGGATTTCAGTATTATTTCGTAATGAATCCTGATTCCACCTCTTTCTTTCTCGATCAAAAGCCTTTATACGTTTCGAGTATTTAGATTGCAATACTTCGTTACAGTCATTTAGCTCGGATATAGCCTTTAAACTGCAACGCAAAGTTTCTTCGAGTTCTTGTTCTCGTATACTACCTAGCCTATATCCTTTATTGGTATCTTGAAGTGTATGCACATTGGCCATATTTTGAATTGTCTATATATAGATATTAAAGATTAGTCATAATTGATAAAAATGGGACGTGTATATAAAGAATATTAGCACCTTATACTAGCTCCGCTAATGCAACTGTGTATACAGACAAGTCTGATAAAACTAGATTCGTTAATAATTTCTATAATTATCAAACGATATTTAACGATATTTAACGATATTTAACGATATTTAATATTAGGTATTGTTATATATTAGAGAGAATTAACGCCCTGGTGATTGTAGAGTAATTAATTTTATGTATCTGCTTTCGATAATATTCCCATCTATAACAATGAATATTATTTTTTATCGTTCTATAACAATGAATATTATTTTTTATCGTTTTTTATCATTCTAGAATATTGGATAAAAAAACAAACCATGAGTACTTCATATCTAAAATCTTATTATCGCAAGGGTTCTACATTACTAACTTCTGAACAAATAGAAACAATTAGAACGCTTAAGGAAAAGGTTCCTAAATATAGAATAATAAGAGATTTCCATATCAATGAGAATCGGGTTAAAGATATATGGGGGAGTCATGAACGTCAACAACAAATAATACAAAGTGACATTTCCTCTGAAATA
>PQFF01000257.1:189166-212263 GCA_003547095.1 Diversispora epigaea | reverse complement strand
TTGGTATTTTAATTTTTTCTGATATCTATTAACTTCATGTCTTAAAAAGGATTCGACCAATGGGTTTATTGAGCTGGCTTCTTCTTCGGTCATCGGGTTTCTCTTTCGAGAGATTATACGCGACCACGCTTCACAAACAAGGGAAGGAGGTAATTTATTAATCAAACTTGAATATGCTTTATTGAATTTCATAGTATATAATAATTTTGATATTGTATTTTACATCGCAGAAAAAAATGGAATTTTCATGAAAAATATGAAACGTATACCAATAAAAAATAGCTATTGCTTCGCAGGTGTATAGTGGCTAATCATCACGAAATAACAAAAAATACAGTCTAAAGTACTAGCCCTCAGATGGTTTTATTTAAAATAAATAGATATAGTACATCAAATAAATAGGTTATGTGACTAGATTATATAATCGATTAAATACTATACTTCTATTTCTAAAAGTCGCTTTTGAAATCTATATCGTAATTGGTCTTTCTTGCGACCTATCCAATCATCTGGAATATAATCTTCTTTATATTGTCTATTAACAATGTAACTGCGCCTCATGGGATTGTTTTTATATAATTCAATCCATTTAGTACGCCACTGATTAAATTGTTCTCGAGTCTGAGAATTTTTCACTTTGCGAGGAGTTAAACCTAGAAGTTTTTCATTATCCAGAGTACCGTCATTTCTCATTGCGTTCCAAGCTTGGGTTGCTAATGATTCGGGTCTATTCTTATAATTTCGAAAAGCTCTTTGTATAACTCTGGCGCGTCCGAAATCGGTCTTTGGTTTATCACATTCATTATTCCAATGTTTTTGCATCAAGTCTTCTGGCTTGATAATTTCGACATATCTACTTCTAGCATTATGAAATTTCTTTGTTGGTTTTACATTATCAATACGAATAAGCTTCATACAATCTAGACATATCGCCATATTGGCCTTATGGATTCTAGGTCTGTAGTAATCATGATCTACGAATTTACCCTTACCGAATCCTAGGAATAGAGCATGTACATGGTAAACACTTCTTTTTCCCTCAGAGACCAGCTCTTGTAAAGGAACTCTGACCCGAATAGCCCATTGCTTCAACGTTTCGTGAGGTCGAATAACTGATAATGTATCATATCGTTTTTCAGTCTCATAAAGATCATCAAAGTATCGTTGATAATCATTAATACCACAATAATTGTAAATATACGAGACAACATACTTCATATCATATCCCGGTCTATTATTAATGAGTTTCTGCGATTTAGCTTTTTTGTCAATAATAATAGAAATATTAATACCTGACATATTTATCGATTTAACGTATTATAGTGTTTAGACGGTTATATAGATTATATTAGGATTATTGGACCTATGAGATTTGGTACGATATATACAATTAAAACCAGATTCATTTTTTTGTTAATTTAGCGTTTCAGTGTATAAGAGAATAGAATCAAGACTATCTACTGTTGAGAACATTGTTAATCTTTCTAGCTCATTATCCCCGACAATTTACTTCACTCTGTTCGTTCATGGTCGACTTATATATTTAAAGATCTGTTATTGTTTATTTGTTAACTATATATATCTGGCTTCGAGAGATGTAATCACGAGAAGGCGGGAATCTAGCTCGGATAGAAACGCTCTATTCCTCAGACCCAACTCAAAATTATCTTCTATCTGTTGATATCTCGCCAATTCACTACACTTCGTTTGTTCATGCCATATAATGGCGCTCTTCGAGCTTATCGGCAAAGAAGTATATGCTATCTGCTTTTTGACTTCGCGTGGGCTTGGCCATGAGAAGGCGGGTTATATGTAACAAAGTTACTGCACAGCATTACCAATCTGATTCTCCAGTTCATTAATTCAAACCGATAAGGTTGAGGCTCTAATACCGACTTATACTGACTTATAAACAAGATACATATTTGTTATGATAAAATTTGTTGTAAAAAAATTATATGTGTCTTGACACTAACTCCGTTATTATTTTGGCGAGGGGGGATCGTTGAAATTTTGGAAAAGTAAAGTATCTCGAGTTCGGGTATTGGTATTTATATAGCAGAGCTGATATCTAGGATATCTAAAATCACTCATGTAGATATTATCCAGTTATGAGCGATTACTTATGACGATTAACAAAGCATATGAAATCAACAAAGCCATGGTAGATCGCAATTATTTTATGAATGGGGAATCTATTTCGGACATATAGTTTATTCTCGGATATAAGTACTAAAACTGGTTCATAAATTGCACAGGTAAATAGTTATGAGATATTAACATGAGCAGATGTCGACAACGAACCACGTAATTTTCTCACAATATATTTATTGTATAACAATAGCACTTCAAGTCTACAGTTTATAGTAAGTAATAACTCGTGTAACTTGATATCTTTGCTAAAATAATTAACCTATCATATGATATATGTTATAGAAGAAATTCGAATGTAATAGAACCTGCATGCATAATTTGATCATGCGAAACACCGATTACTAAATTTAATTAACCCCTTTACACATGCATAACTGTATGAAAAATTTCTCATAGATATAATATCACTTTTTACTCTTGTCAGTCTTTATTTATATTTATCGCAGAACTAAAACGATATGTTGTACTTTTTACAAATAGAGATGTCGATAACTTATTTTGGATAATCGACTTGAGATATATACATACTCTTTGTTCTCGTACATATGCTAGCTTTTTTCCTATTCTATTATTTGGTGCAATATGAAAGGATATAACAAAAAGCGGTAAAAGGAAAGTATCGTGAACTTCTTTACCTATATCCAAGTACTTATCATGGAACATATACATATTCTTTGTTTTCGTGCATATACCAACTAATCCATAAGTCGAGATACTAAAAAAGGAAATAATGAGACGCGTTAAAAGGAGAGTATAGCGGTGTTGTTGAAAGTTTTATTTGCGACTTTATTACTCAACAAAGCTAATATTCTTATCACAAATTAACACGTAAAATGTCTACTGAATTATATAACAAGATTTACGAATTTTTGACAACTGCTGAAGACAAGAAAATAAATGCTATATCAATTGTTTATCTCGGAATGAAAGAAGATCGTTGGATTACACAAAATGAATTAAGAACAGTTGTAGACCGAGCCGTAGCTTCTGCTAGTAATAGATATATGGAAGGTTCAGAGCGACAATTAAGAATTTTCCGAATTCTTCCACAGGTTAGTCCATTATATAAAAAGATATTCAGATAGAGGATAGCCTTACTATAAGGCAATAATACTTATATGATGATATTATGTGATTCCATTCATAACATGAATGCCGAATAAATAAGTTATAAAAGTAATTTGTTGATTTATATTTTTTCATCCACTAGCTTGGCACCCAATAATACTTGCATATAATAGAGGAGTGTATATGCTATAGACTGTTACGCAGTAATGTAGTTCACTCTACTAACCTATTGTATGACAAGGTTATTGCACTGTCAAGGGTTGAATCAAAAATATAAGTTATTATGTAGTTAAAAGGTATCACACAAAGTTTTATCGGCGTGGTGGCCACACAAAGATATTTACTTTGCATATGTACTGATAAACCACGTTATTTTAATGATGAGAATTTATATATTTCTGAAATCTAACGTCTTATCCATTTATAGTTCGATAATGCTTTTGAAGGGGTTAATAATCTTTATGATATGGGGGCAATCAAAACGGATAAGGAGCAACCACTTACTTCAGACCAAATTAGAAAGAATATAAGTGAAGTAAAAAGAAANACTAACTCCATTATTTATACTTGCTTTGTAAACATATATTAGCTAGTAAGACTAATATTTATTTTAATAGAAACCGATAAGATCGATGAAGCCCGTTCCTATACCAAGAATCGAAGATATGTGCAAAAGGTTTGTATCCAATTTTTTATCTGAGAATTTAACAAGTTTGCCATATGATTTGTCACATGCAAAAGACTGGAAAGAGGGTGAAGATAAGCTTGAAGAAGTCACATTAAAAATTTTGGAAACCTTAAGATCTGTTTGGCGTAATCCAGCTTTTCGTTCTGAGTTCATTAGTACAATGAATGAAGGTACCTATGTAAATAATATAATTGTGCCATTAATTAATGCCTGCTTATTTAATAATCATTTTGGAGAATCGGCATTTATTACTACGTAAGTTTATATAATATTTTAGTAAGAAGTCTTGAAGATGCGCTTTTTAGACCTGAATCAATATATAATAAAGATAATTTATTTTTAGTTTTGAGCGACAAAGTGTTGCCAGTGCTGATAGAAGAGGAGATGGGAGAGTGGGGAGACGGCCTGATATTATGTTTATAAGTAAAGAGGATGACAAATTTTATGAATTAATGTATGCAGAATGTTCCAGGGTTATCTGTACGAAACAAAAAGAAGAGGATGATGATATAAAATTATGGCGTGAATGTAATGATGGATTATACTGGGCTCAAAAAAGTCGTAGGTTGGAAAAAGAACAATTTGGCATTATTGGAATACAAGTTGCTGGATGTAAGTTGACTTTGAATGTTCTTATTAGAGACGAGCTGGAAATCCATCGATATTATAAATTACATGAAACAGAGATCCCTATTAGATATTCCAACGATCCTTCCATTTTAGCCGATTTTATATATACTTTATTATTATTCCGCAATACATTAATAGTTAATATGTCTCTGTTACGCAGTGCACATGATCGCAGGTCAAATAGAAATTTAGATAGTTCGACAGTAACATCACCTCCTCCTAATTCCTAATTAGATAGATTTTATCCTGTATTTTTATCATATAATTTTATCCTGTATTATTATCACATATTTTATTAATAAAGATTTTTGGTTAGAGGAACGCACAACGTATCATGTGTTATTTTTTTGTGTAAGCCTTTAGACGATTCTCTGAATCATGTATATATTATTTTTCTTGCAAAATTTCAGCGAACTTTTTTTGATGAAGAGTTCGTCCAAATCACGTGTTTATTTTCCAGAATAATTTTTCTTGGCAAAAGTGATCGGCGTTCCAAATTGGAACGCGCATATATATGATTTATTTATTTTGTTTATGTTAATAACAAGCTTTTGAATAATCCGTATTTTATATAAAAAATGGCAAATACGCAATCCAAAATCGAATCATTAGAAGAACAAATCTCCAAGCTTGTGGTTGAGAATGATAAACTTAGACGGGAGAATGCCGAGCGTGGAGTTGAAATTGCTAAGCTTAAAGCTGAGTCTTTACAGGAGGTTAAGACGCGCGAAAGGATTGAAAAAACTATGCTAGACTTAGATGGGTGTTTATATCGCAAATCATTATCTATGAAATAGTCTCACGAAGTGAGGATGCTTTGCATCTAGTATATCATTTTTCTGCGATCACATGGGTTGCATAAATTACAACCACGATCAGATTCACACTCAATCATTAACACTTGCGAAACCACGAAATAAAAATAGGGTCAAAGACCCATTACAAGGTAATAACAAATAATTGATAACTTTATTGATAATAATTGTATAGCAGATCTAGTGCCTCTGGCACATATTTCAACATTATTTTCTTACGTTAAATTATGATTCATAGAATCGTGGAGTAGCGGACGTTTAAAGGGAGGAACATCTCGAGCCCTAACCCATAAAATGAGAGTTCCTTTCCCTACTCCGTGTTACTAGCTAAGTTATTATCGTCTAAAATTATATTACTACTACTTGAAAAATTATTTCTGTTGCTACTACTGCTACTACCACTAATGATAATCGAGTTATCTTTTTTTCGGTTTTCTTTCTCGACCCAAGCCTCGATTTTGTCCAACGAAGTTTTTAATGGAGTTTTCTGATGACGGTAAAAGCTGGCAAGTGTAGCTGAGCTGAGATTAATTTCTATAGATAAAACATTATATATTTTCGTGGGAGAACATTTTTCTCTTTTTCTTCTCTCGTCAAATAGGGCGGTAAATTCGACCCAGAGAGTTTCAGTTGCGATAATATATTCAGATCTGTGACTCGTTGCGGATGCTTGCCCTAAAGAAGAAATGCGGTTAAATAAATATACTCTATAAATAGGATCATATATTTTTTAGTCGTCTACAAACCTCTACTTCGAACTTCACTCCTCCATTCCGCATCACTTTGCATTCTAACAATTTCGTTTTTTATAGCTAACATATCTTGTTTTAATTCATCTATATCGGTATTTATTGTAACCGGAATTGGAGTGGGGGTAGGAGTTGGGGATATATTTCTTCGAACAAAAAATAATAAAATTGCGAGGATAGCGTACATTGTTATATTTTCCTGGGCGAGTGCATAAAGCATCTCCATTGTTAAGACCCCCCGAGCGTATAATTCGCGAATCCCGATTACAGCGATGAAAATTGCGATTAATACAATATCGGATGCGTTATATGTCATTTTGCAGATATTTGATTTATTTGATCGATTAATTGTTTACTATCGCGCGATTGTTTAATGATTGATTTGGCAACTTGGTTTTATTTACTTATATATTGCTTTGTACGTGCGATTTAGCGGATCAAACACAAGATGTTAATAATGAATTTATGATTTATTTTCTTACCAAAATCTCCAACGAATTCCCCCCGTTTTTATAAACCAAGCGTTAACTTCTACGATCCATGACATTGGTTCTTTACATCTCGTACTAAATCGAGGCAATAGATCACAAAATATGATGTCTTCGTACTATTTATGCCGATTTATGCGCATCGGGTGATCGCTCACCTATAAAATCATCTGTGCGTATATCGCCGATAATTGACAATTCCCATGTATCACTCGAAATTTTGTTTGTTACTTAATTTAGGGCGAAGCCCGTTGTCTATGACAACAGATGTAGTATGCACCTATTTCGGAATAAATGGGTTTCGATTCTCAACATGTATCACGGGCGGTATACGTGTAATGCAATACATAAAAATCCCGATAATCACGATTGATTATTTTAACAAAGCTAGTACGCATGATTGATGTAATCATTGATTAACGGATTGAGCAAGACTATTTAATAAATTAATTCGTTCTAAATCAGTCAATTCTGATGATACTCTAATTGCATTAATTAAATCCGTTCTGAATGTATTGGTTAAAACTAACCCATTCTGTCTATCGGTAAAGATAACGCTTCGAGATACCCTTAATGGATCCGGAATAAGTGGAGGTAGATCAGAATCCGAAGTATCATCATCAGAAGTGACGGAGCTGGATTCAGAATCAGACAGTTCATATGGTGAATCGTAATTTTCAATATGCATACTTGGATTAAGCCGTTCCACGAGCTTTTCACTAATATTTTCACAATCTTCCAAACCAAGATATTTTAAATTAGGACACGAACGGGCTATTTCTTCAATGGTTGTATTGGAAATGTTACAAAACCCAAGATTAAGATGCTGAAGTTTTGGACAAGAGCGAATAACGTTACATATTGATGGTTCGGTAATGAATCCACACCCTCCAAGATCAAGATATTCTAATTCGTGGCATATGTGGGCTAGTGCTTCAATAACCTCATCGCCAATATCATTACCAGAAATATTGAAATGTTTTAAATTTGGGGAAGATCTAATAATAGCTACAATAAGAGAATCGTTTCGAAAAGCCATAACATGGGCGAAATCAAGGTACTCTAATTTGAGGTGCGTTTGTACTAATGTACTAGCATCTTTGATTTTTCCACGACTAGCCAGTATACCTAAGCATCGTAAATTAGAGCATGAGTTTAAAATACAACTTATAGTTCTATCAGTAATCCAATNCGCTTCATTAAAATAAAACTCTCTCAAATTACGACATGATTCTGCAATTGCTATCAATGATTTATCGGTAATACTTCTACAGTAAGAAATATTTAGATATTCTAATTTATTGCATGTTTGCACAATCTCACATAGCCCTCTATCAGATATCGCACCATTATCCCATAAATTAAGGTATTTTAAATTTGGGTATGAAGAAGCTATTTTAATTAATGTCTTATCACTAACGCCCACGCTATTTTTAAAATCTAAATGAATTATATTTGGGCAGTAATTTACGATAGATCTAATTAATTTGTGTGTAATTGAATGGTAATGTGAAATTTTTAAGTTTTTCAGCTTTGAAGCATAAATTGGTTTTTTCTCCCCGCATATTAGTTTTACGAAATTTTCTAGCCGTTTTCGATATCGTTCACAATATTTATATTCATCTAGAAAATAATGTCCGTAATGGATATCATTACCTTTTAACTCAATTCTTCTCCATAGTAATGGTACACCACACTTATACCAAAGACGGTTAACAAATAAAGCAGAATAGAGGGATCGATCGACTTCTAAAAAATATAAGATCTGTTCTAGTAATTCTGGTAAATCAAAAATATTCAGTTGTGCCATTCTTAAGTTGTATATTATATCTTTAATCGAAAAAACAACTAATGTTCGGATAATTATTTTTTTAGGGGAGGACATTGAATTTTATGGGCGATATGGAGGGGGTGGATCACGCTCAATGGATATTTCATTTCTAATCAGCAGTTTTACCAACTCTTCTAATGGAAGATCCTTTCCGTATTTTTCAGCTAATAGCTGGTTATTAGAATTTAATCCTGCAATGAAAACATTCTTGAGACATTTCTCTTTTATAGAAAGATTATGTTGCATCGACGCTGGAATTTTTTTATTAGACATGTTTGTAGATATGGTTAGTGTATCTAATTGGGAATATTACAACCGAAAAAATCTCGAAATGAAATAATTACATATTATCCTACTTATCTTAGTTAGTGAGATTTTCCAATGCACTTAACCTTGCTACTAGCTCATCTAATGGGAGATCCAATCCACATCTCCCGGCTTCTAGCTGGTTATCGCGCGACAACCCACGGATAAAATGATTTTTAAGATGACGCTCTTCATCATTTCCGAGTAATTTATAATATTTTTTCAATTTCCTGTAAAATTCCATTATCGAATCATTACCTTGTTTCAAAGAGCCGAATGAGATTCTGTTCAAGTGTTTGACTATTACATTCAGAGGTTTTTCAAACCCTAATCGAATTACCTCTTTTTTATTTTCTCGTAATAAGCCATTGAAGAAAGTTCCCTTAAGGTCTCGGTTATCTAAATCAACACCTAAAGCCGTGGCATACACCTTTATCATTTCAAAATAATTATCCACAGATTCATTACCTTGCGTTGGTGGTGAGATTTCTTGTACAATAACTAATGGTATATTAGTCCCATCGAGCAACGTAAGAGTTTTATTTGGGATATCAAGTTTCATCGCATTTTCCTGAAACCATGGCGTACCCAATACCAGTACAAATTTAAGTCGCGGTTCATTAGAAACAAAATTATCAGTAATTTTTACTTGTTTCCATTTAGGACCTTGAGACAAGATTGAAATTTCTATTTCACGAATTACCCCTAGTATATCGAACTTACTGGGATTGTATATTTCTGTATCAGATGTATCGTCGATTTTCAAACCTACCCCATTTACTACTCCCCCACCTATAACGTTACAATTAGCACCGGAATTTAATATAACTGTTACTGGTACTTTATTGATTTCGCAAGATAAAGTTATCATTGTGATGCTTTATTATAATAATATATTCAATAATGTATTTTTTACTTCGTATTAATAAAAATTAATTCAAAATATACAATGGTCGAAGCTAATAACAATACTGAATCGACTCATCAAAAATTATTGCAAAACAAGTCTTTAGATGATACTTCGAATCACGACCCAAAGGGTCTACAAGAGAATGGTGATAAAATCGCATCGCTAATAGAATCAATGAAAAAAATATCTATATCAGTTAATGGTAGGGATACAGAAGCGGTTTGCGATTCGGGTTCAGATTGTCCAATTATTACATATGAAAAAGCAAAAGAGCTGGGCTTGGAAATAGATGAAATCTCACCTCGAATTAACGATATGATAGTGATAGATCTTGCCAGACAAGTACTATATAAAGAAATTCGAATATCTTTCCGTGAGTTACTGAAAATAGTAAAACCCGAGGTTCGACAAGATATTATAAATTCGATAGCAAACCCGGATATTACTAAAAAACGCAAGATACTATGTGGAGGTAAAAGACGATGTAAAGTTAATAAGACTTTTTTAAACGATTCTTCGTCTTCATCCTCAACTGAGTCTGACTCTGCATCTGAATTTGGTTCCGGTTCCAGCGATGAGCTTAATATATATGTAACAAAGCAAAGAAGAGCGATTAGTAATTAATTTTCATCGTAGAGATAGAATGGTCTTGCTTGCTCTGGAGATTGATTTTTTTTCCGATAATTCACTACAACATAGTTTTGTACTGGGGAGGTGAAATTATCGGGGTTGTGGCGTAGGGCTTCCCCAGCGATTGTATAAGCATCGGCCATATGTTTCGCTCCATTCGTCACCACAGCATAAACGGCACCAATTTTTCGTAAGTGTTTAGGGATTAAATCAAAATCTTTTAAGAATCTATTGAACCATTTAGTTCCGGGTTTGCCTGGGTCACCCATTCGTCCAGAAGATATCGCATTCTGTATCCAAGTGAGTAATTCTTTGGCTCGTTCTTGATTCTTTTCCATAGACCTAAATTTTCTAGNTATTACTAAAAAACGCAAGATACTATGTGGAGGTAAAAGACGATGTAAAGTTAATAAGACTTTTTTAAACGATTCTTCGTCTTCATCCTCAACTGAGTCTGACTCTGCATCTGAATTTGGTTCCGGTTCCAGCGATGAGCTTAATATATATGTAACAAAGCAAAGAAGAGCGATTAGTAATTAATTTTCATCGTAGAGATAGAATGGTCTTGCTTGCTCTGGAGATTGATTTTTTTTCCGATAATTCACTACAACATAGTTTTGTACTGGGGAGGTGAAATTATCGGGGTTGTGGCGTAGGGCTTCCCCAGCGATTGTATAAGCATCGGCCATATGTTTCGCTCCATTCGTCACCACAGCATAAACGGCACCAATTTTTCGTAAGTGTTTAGGGATTAAATCAAAATCTTTTAAGAATCTATTGAACCATTTAGTTCCGGGTTTGCCTGGGTCACCCATTCGTCCAGAAGATATCGCATTCTGTATCCAAGTGAGTAATTCTTTGGCTCGTTCTTGATTCTTTTCCATAGACCTAAATTTTCTAGGAATGTCTGGCTGACCTCGGTTCTTTGCATATCCCGTCACCCCAGTATCTCTAATGTGTAAAGTTGTAAGTTCAGCAGGTCGAATACAAAGCATCACCATAACATCAGCAAGAGCCTGATAATTGGGTGGAGTTTTTAAATCATATGCATCTAACCTCTCTTTGACCGATTCTAATGTAAATTCATCTGGATAATCAATGGTTTTAGCTTTTTTCAGATTGTCACTCTGGATTTTGTTGGCTTCTTCTGTAATATCTGAAAATTTCGTGGCCTCGATTATTTGGAATGAAGCGCCAAGGGTTTTTAATTCTCTTCTAAGACGCGAAAGGCGCGATGAACCAGCATTGGCATTTGATGCGGATAGGGCTAAGGCATAAGCTTCGGCTCTTACATCTCTAATGCTAAGCTTTTCCTGCAAAAATCGTTGTGCCATCTCCCCAATAGTTTCCTCCTTCAATCTTTTAGAGGGTTTGTTGGAAATTGCAACATTTACGTCTCTACTCCCGTCTTTCTGGGTAGAGAATAGATCGTCCACTTGGGTCCCACTAATGCCATATCTATTCTGTAAGATTCGTTTAGTTATTTCTCTGATAATTTCTTCTTCTAGATTTTTTGGGGATGATGCTATAACTATTCTACAATTACCTTCAACGATATTTATAGTTTTGTTTTTACCGCCTCTCTGATTAGGTATCAATATACTCACCTGCTCATTGCTAAATTTGAAACCACCCCGAAGTCGTCGTCGAGCTTGATTCCGTTTTCTATCATCTGTGAGGTTTTCAAGAAATTCTGAGGTATGCTGACTAAGCTCGACTACACTCATCTTGGGAGTAAGGTTATATTTTTCGACGATTTTAGTTGCGATGGCTGACATGATTGAATGTTATAATATCTCGAGTAGGCTATGAACAATTCTTTAGGTTATATACACTTTAGAAAATATTTTTTCAAATCGAAATTAATCATCCCGGGCCAGTATATCCATGCCCAAAAATTGAATGGGTCGTGGTTAATGTAATTCTATCAGAAAATGGACGCGAACAAGACACGGAATAGATCGAAGGTTTTAGAATCCATAGCTCTACGTAATGCATGTAATGCACTTTCTTTGAAAGATAAGATTGCGCAAAATATAACTGGCATTAAAGAGGATATAGCATTACTCAAAGAGGTCCTGGAAAAAATAATCGATATATGCCAGGTACATGACACACATCGGTCGATTTGAAACTTATCAATACATAGAATATAACGAAAAAATTTATAGCTTCGAGTTGTGGTGACTCGGCTATAATCAAGTTCTATGATAACATGTTTTATTTTTTATTGCAATGTTCGAGCTATAGTAAGTATGTGTTCTGGACCTAGAACGTCTGCTTTGCTAAATGCACCGTATAAGGCATTTGGCCTATATTTTGAGATTACTAAGTCAGGACAATGAAGGAACTTCATGAGGATATTATTTCTCCATTCCCTCGTTTCTCTACTGTCCCAGCCAAATTTTAGTAAATTGCATATAGCGAAACTATTCCAGTTTCCTTTAAGCAGGATTTCTAGTAAGCTTACTTTCCCATCGATTTTTGTAAGAAGACTTTTTTCTGCAACAATATCCCCAATCTTATTAGATACAATCGATAGACATTTTCTTAATATTATCATTTCATTGAATGGCGGGATCAAAAGTCTTTCCTCTTTCCAATGCATATAACCATCGCGTATCAATTGATTATATGCTGGCCCATTGATTGCAACCATACGATTAGTTTTTGGGTTATAGATTTTTGGTTTTCCTGAACGTCTAGGCAATTTGAATAATTCATTGCTAGCAATCGTTTCTTTATTATACTCTGGCTCTCGGGTGTACATTTTATACATTTTTGTGTAGTATTGGTGTGGTATATAGTATCAATATATATTCGATTATGTTGTTACAATATAGTTTGAAAAAGTTTAAATTGATTTCCTTTTTTCCTCTTTATCTCTCAGAAAAAAGATGTATCTACTTTCTGGCTTCGAGTGGACTTGGCCATGAGAAGGTGGGATTTAAATTGGGTTTATATTAAATATATTCACATAAAAGTGAAACGGGTTTTATATTAAAACGATTTGAATGGGGGATCCAACCTGTCAATACATTAAAAGAGATGATTCAGGGCGATTAACCTGCCCATATATCAAAAAAGATGGTTCGATTTGTGGAAAAGGTTGTTGGCGGATCACAGGGTGTTCGCTACACTGGAAATTATATTATAGGAATGTGGCAAAAATTCCTTGTGGGGTCTGTGGGGAACGAACAAGTGCTGTTATAGGATATTGTCCTATACATGCGAAGAAGATTTATTTTCGAAATTGGTATGAAAGACAAAAGGCGCAGAGAATAGAAGCCGATGCGTAATTATACTCACTTTTGCCGAAGGTAGTCACCATATGACTATAGATATCAGTTTTAAGCGTCACAAAAATGGCCTTCGTAATGGATTTTTTTTATGCCCTGACATGAGCTCCGCTCTACAAGTATCATTTTAAGCGTCACAAAAACCCCTTTCACAGATTCTAAATACCCGTTTTAAACGATATCAAATAGGTCCTGAGTATCTTGTGAGATAGAATTGGATGAGGGTTCTAATTCATCGGGTGAGAGTTTACTGTACCCATATCGGATATCCTCACCACTTTCGTAAAAGGGTCCTTCACCCGTTTGATATGATGGTAATTTGGGAGCATCCTCATTGTCAAATGCCCCAACTAGATGGTAATGCGTATTTTTATTATTAGTAGTTTTAAACTTTATCCCATAGATTGCAGAAAGTGCTGAATTTAATAAACCAAGTTTTGCTTTATCCGATTTTAAGCCAGATTTTTTGGCACTACGAAACGCGTCTGTATTATCAAAAACCCGAGCCATTTTTGGTACTAAATTTTGGAGGTACTGTATCGATTCTGGTGAATTTAAGCGTGTTTTGACATCATTAACTTTATACCTATTTCTATCATCAATATCTTTAACGGGTGTACAAGTCTTTAGTAAATCCAGACAAATTCGATGTTTTTCAGCTTGGGTTACAGTGGTGAGCCAATCATTTCTATAATCTTCACGGGTAATTGCCTCAACTGCCGTCCCATTATCAGCACCTGCATCTCGTAGTTTCCGGAGGTTTCTGAACCATTTCATATGATCATATTTTCCATAATCTGTGATAAATTCTTCTGTTATAGATTCGGGTGATATTCCATAACATTCTACAATATGATACCGGCTTAAAGCATGCATCTCTTCTAAAGTCTTTTTTGGTTTATTTTCTAGACATTCAGCCATCTCATGATTAAGAATATTGGCATTAGCGATATCTGAAATTCCCTCTGCTTTAATAACGGAAGAACATACCTTCACTGCTTCAGTTAATGATACAGAATCTTTAGATTTAGGAGTAACTTCTATTATTGAAACCACCATACCTGCCTTTTTGAGAAAATCTACCATTCTCCATCCAAATAAACGACGAGATCGGAACTTTTCCAACATATATGCTACCCATAATCGAATTGTTGGAATATCCTTATTTCGAATGATAGACTCTATATCTGGAAATATTCCCCTATTCTGGAGTTCCTGAGGAAGACATTCTTGCTTTGCCTTTAATAGCCAATTAAATAACTCCTCTTCTGTAATAGGAGCATTAGATGCTCTTTGCTCAATATAACATATATAATCCTTAATACATCTCATACGGAACAGCATTTGATTGGTTCCAGCATTTGTTTCTATAAAACTATTAAATAGGCAGAATGCTCGTTCAAACTTAGGATTGGTGCAAGAGACACCTATTTTTAACGTACTGGTATATGCAACTAGGTCTACGTCTTTCCACGCTTCATCAACATTACCAAAATCTTGAGCCTTTTCGGCTGGGTCAGACTTACCATGGTATTCCTTGATACGTAATTCTGGAAAATCTGTTCTAAGAGCATAAACGATTCCTTGTATATCCTTTCTGAGATGACAGATAAGAGATGCGCTTTTTCGTTCATTAATAGGCAATAAAGACATTTGCTTAGCCCAATCCCAGAGTTCAGCTAATACAGTTTCTTTATCAGATGCTAAGCGGAATGTTTTGCCTTTCTGGGGCTGATATGTGTTATGGATAACTGAGAATTGCTTCCCCTTTCGGAGATTTTTAATCCATTCTATATTGAGATCAGTTAAATCGTTATCCATAACAATAATACGCCTTGCATCGTGAATTAACTTATATAAATGTTCCCTCGATCGACCTGCTAAGCGAGTGTGGGCTTGACTATTCACAGATACTACCTCATCAAGCCATAAATCATATGGCATCGTAGGACACTTACATTTTTTCTCGCATTTGCAATTATTGGTAATACGATGTAGACTTTCTATTTGGCATACTACTCTTTGGTGATCTGGAAGATTTATTTCCTTATTATCGATATCACAATATGATTTGAGATTGAGCCTTGTGGTGACAGCACTAGAATATGTATGTCGTGTAGATAAAGCAAGTAAATTTACACCATCAGGAATAGTAAGATGCTCCAAAGTATAAGTTTTTCCCGTCTCCCAAGGTGATCCTACATATATATCCCCCTCCTCAGGTAAAGAAGGTTTCACATACTGTTCCTTATATACCTCCGTTGCGGTAAGAGGGGAGTCACATTTGGCCCAAGCTGGCATTTCTAAGAAAGGTTTTGGGAACTTTGGACCTTTTATTTTGGGGGGGCTGGGAATGGATACATTATTTTTATTTTTTTGCTGGATTTTTTCCGCGATAGATGGGTCATTGAAAATTTCTCCTGATCCGTCTCTATTTTGCTGAAAACATTTTACTATGAATGAACCATTACCATATGCACGACCAAACCACCTCTGATCTTTATCGTGCGGGCGTTTACATAGTGGACATTCTTGATATGATTTCCGATTAAAGTATACGAAATATTGAGAATTTTTTTCTTCGATATCCCAACTTCCGAGATAATTAGAATATTTCTGCAGAACTTGATTCGCGTATTTTTTTAGTGAATCATGCCCCACTATTATTTTTTTCTGATTATTTATTTTTTCTACACTAAGTATGCGAGGTCTTACTTCGAATCCTGCACTAGCAGGTGGTTGTACTCTTGCGTGATTGAGTTCATCCCATCCATTATCTAGTGAGAATTGAAGTATGCGCTTCACACGGTCTTTTTTCGCAGAACCAATTAAGCGGAGGCAGAAGTTTCGACCGGGCAACCCTCTATCAATAAACTTACCATATTTTTCTCCCGTTAATTTATGTACCAGTTCCGTAAATTGTTTGAGTTCCTGATAATCAATAAGGAGAGCTGGTGCATACAGGAGATGATAACTGCATTTACTGGAATCAGATGATGTGGCAATTACTAATCCTTCGAAAATTTCTTCCCAGCTACAATCAAGAATTTGATATAACGCTCTTATGTATGAACAACAAATACGAATAAATACATCCCTTGCATTAACTTTTTCAGATTCCATATATTTTCGCGATGCATCGATATCAATTACAGCCCTCAGTAGTCGTTGCCCGTCAATACATTCGTGTATTCCAGATAAGCCATATACTTCTGGAATATCATCTATAACAGAGTACTTTCTATATTCTCCTTGCTCCACTTGAATAACCAATCTATCTGATAACTCCTCTCGTGTATATGCATCGAGTACACTGATTCCTTCTTTTGCCCTGTCATTAGGTAGGAGATAGTCCCATAAATATACATCTTCCAATGAACCTTTTTTATCTGATATATCTCTAGCAGGCGAGGAAGCAATTTCACAGATTTTATTTAATAGATCCATCTGGGTAAATTTATCATTGAACCTTTCTTGCCTTTTAGAATATGTGGGACCCACTTGCTCATTGGGGTATGTCGTATTAGACATTTGTTCTTCTACTTTAGGGGGTTGGGATGTTGGAGACTCAATAGTACTGGTTTCATTATCTGACTCATAGTCGGACCCACTTTCTGATGTATTATCACTATACGCATCTGAGTCGCTTGAATAGTCATCGCTGTCCCCGCCCCCGTACCGGATCACTTGTGCGCTGTGTGTTTTCATTTTTTTTATTGGTGTGTATCAATCTTTGTTCGATTATATCATTGCAATATAGTTTGGAAAAGTTTAAATTAATTTTTTCGTACCAAGTACAAGATATCAAAAAAAGATGCATCGGGTTTTAGTGAGATAGATGCGGAGAAACACAGTTTCGGTAAGTGAATACTTTGGGTATATAAGTTCGGTAATATATTATAAGAAAAATGGAAGTTATATACCCATTTTGATAGTATGTTTTTGGGTAGATAAGTTCATACGTTTTCGGGTATGTGGTCGGGGTATATAAGTTCAGTAATATTATATAAGAAAAATGGGAGTTATATACCCATTTCGATGATATGTTTTCGGGTATATATTCAGGTAGCTAACTTCAGAAATATTTATAATAGAATATGGAAGAAAGCTACCCATTCAATGATATGTTTTCGGATATATGATTGGGGTATATAACTTCAGTAATATTATATATAAATATGGAAGAACACTACACTTTTGACAACATGTTTTCGGATAAGTCAGGATGTAGTAATCTTCGGTAATATTATATAATAATTATGGAAGNCAAACGCAAAATGCTCGTCACTCGAATGACGAAGCAAATGTGATCTGCACGTCACGAGATGGATGGAAATAACCTAGACTAAGTGGAAACAACATAATTATGTTGTTTCCACTAGATCTTAAGTTTGGAATTAGAGCAGTTTGAGTAGCTGTTATTGAAGTAGAAGTTGGCGAAGTTGCAGTAGTTGAGGTGGTTGCGATAATTGGGGTAGTTACGGTAGTTGGAGAAGTCGCAGTAGTTGGAGAGGTCGCAGTAATTGGAGTAGTTGCGGTAGTTGGAGTAGTTCTATGAGAAAAACGTTTCTTGTAGTTGGGCATAATTTTCTTAAGTCAAATTTGAATTCTCATTTATTAATATTATTTTTTTCATATTATTACGAAAGTGCATTATAACGTAAAGATATATATAGAATTTCATTATTAATATTAAGTACTAGTAGAAATAATCTCAAATATACTTACTTGAATTTAAACATAGAGATACGAAATATCGAAAAGAATTTTGATATGAAAAATCAACGAAAAACAGTAAAAAAATAGAAAAAATGGGATAATATGCGGTGTGGAAAGTTAAATGATAACAAAACATTATGAAGGATTGTATATTTAAAAGAATGTATTAGTTATTATTATTTTTACAAAGTATAAAGTGTCGAAAACATTTCAATATCATATTCCTAGAGGAGAATGAGATATTGATCTTCATTATATCAGGATTTACATTATATTTTGTAAGGTTAGTTATATCAAGTATATCAATACGCATTTATTGTCCAAAAAAGATTATAATCTTTATCTTTATTTCCTGTTATATCACGAAATATTGCAAAAATATATTCTTATTTACCATAAATTATAGCAAGTGATAATGTCTTTATTTTCTTGTTATATCACGAAATATAACGAAAATAAAATATCAATTTATTGTACCATAAATTATATTATGAAATATAATTATTTAATACAAAATAAAGGAATATTCTTATTTACTATAAATTATAACTAGTGATATGTCTTTATTTTCTTGTTATATCACGAAATATAGTGAAAATAAAAAATAATTCTTATTTATTATTAGACATTTATTGATATAGAAAAGCGAAACATTTGAATAATTTTCTTATTGTTGTAAAAAGGAAAAAAAATAAAATTAAAAAAATATATAAATATAATAAAAAAGAACAGTTAAAAGTATCTTAAAATTTCAAAAAATTTAATTTTTAAAAAATATCTACAAGTTATAAATGTCCTTATTGCAATGTTCGTTATTTTTCTAATCATAATTCATATTCCCAACATGTAAATAGATGTATAAACCTTTATGATGTTAGTACAGAAGAATCCAATACAGAAGTTTCAGAAGTCACTGATATGTTATTAGATAATAATGATTTTAATCGTATAGAAGAAAGACAAAGTGTTCAAGAAATAGAAAACTTATCATCAGGTTTAGAGATAACAGATCTATTTGAATATGGTGATTATGATGCTGATGTTTTAGTTTCATTAGAAGTTATCAGTAATATTCTAGAACGTTTTGAAGAAATTTTGTCTGAAAGTTCACGAAATGAAGACTCAGATGTCGAAAATTTACAAAATGAAGATTCAAATATTGAACATTTACAGAATGAAGACTTAGATGTCAGAAGTGAAAGTTCACGAAATAAAGATTCAGACGTTGAAGAGTTTCTAAATGAATCTTATGCTGATTTGATAACTCTTGTTACAAAATATAATTTAAATAATAAAGCCGGCAATGCAATTATCAAATTTTTTAATAAGCATTCCAATTTATCCATTTCTTCTCTTCCTAAAAATATCGAAACTGGCCAAAAGTATATGGATAAAATGAATTTATCACGATTATTATATTATAAACATTGTATATTAGTGCATAATAATAAAGAATACTTTATAAATTATTAACCAGTTATAAAATGTATAGAAAATCCTTTATTAAATCTGGAAATTTTCCAGCTTTTTGTATATGATTACAAAAAATTGGAGGTAAAAAATTTTATTCATTGTTTATACTGACACAAGTTAAAGATCACTAAACATATTATATATATTATTATAGATTGAAAATGAACAATCATATGGAGAACAATATACTGGAAACTGGTAGAAAAAAGCGAAAGAATCAATCCCATTGGTAACATACATTTTGTCCATCATCCTTTATTCAGATGCAATTACAACTGACACCTTGGGTAAGGGTCACTTCATCCTATATATATTTCTCTTGGCAATATTCCCACATGGAGAAAAAATAAAGAAGATGCCAAACAGTTATTGGGATACCTTCTAATTTTATCTGCTAAAGATGAGAGAGAAAAAAAATTCTCTAAATTTAAAAAATTAGTTCGTAAAACCTTTCACAATTCTATTAAATTTCTTTTGGATCCATTATTTACAAATGATGATGATGATGGCGATGGCATTGAATTAAAAATTGATAACGAAATTTTCTGGTTTTTTCCGAGAGTTTCCACAATAATATGCGATTGGCCAGAAGCATGTACTTTTTCGTTAATTTATAAATCAACAAATTCAAACTATCCTTACCATTTTTGTCTAGTATCAAAAGAAAATTTAAATAATATATATTTAAGGGATGACCAGATGGTACTTCGTAACAAAGAAAATATGTTGCAATATTATAATAACAGTACAACTGAAAAAGCTAGTTTGGAACCAGTTTTCAATTATTTTTGGAATATTCCGTAAGTTTTCATGATACTCTTTTATATTGTTGAGTACATTCTAACTTTATATTATTTTTAATTTAGAAATATAAATGTTTACGTTGCCACTGTACCCGATAGAATGCATCACTTGGATTTAGGTTTATATCGCTACCAAATAGAGTTTACTAAAAAATTATTATTTGAAGCTGAAGGAAAATCATTAGTGGATAAAATGAACCGGAGAATTACATTAATTCTGAGACATTCGGAACTAAAAATATTTTCGGGAGGATTACAATCGATAACTCTTTTAACAGCAGATAATTATAGAAATATTATAAAGGTGATGGTATTTGTAGTTGATAATTTATTAAATAAGGATCTTTCGGAAGTTTATGTGAAATGGAACGAAATGTACTTATTAAGTCGACTGGAAACGTTTAAAGAAAGTGATCTGAAAAATTTTCAGGAAGCAATTGAAAAATGGGCTAATCTATTTATTAAATTATTTGGTTAATTTTCTAATTCTGATTTTAAATTGCTAAAGTTACATTCATGGGTTCATCATATTGTTGATACTATTCGTGAATTCGGAGCCATAAATGGATATACTACAGAAACTTACGAAGCCTTACACAAGACATATGTTAAAATTCCATATCGTCTCAGTAATAAAAAAGATATAGAAGAGCAAATGATGAAAATTGTAAATATTAATATAAATTATCATGTAAAATTATAAAAATAACGGAAAATCTCTAATAAAAATTTTTTTATTTAGATACGGAGAAAAGCGATAATTAAGCAAAACGACTTTAAAAAAAAGTTCAAAACTTCACTCAAATTTAATTATTCTTCGAAGTTATTTGAATTTGATATTTCAGAAGCTTTTGAATTTATTGATAAATATAAAAATGAAACAAATTTAGATGAAAAAATGATAAAAGGCTTAGACCATTTTATTCAAAGTTTGGACTCATATTTTGATTTGCTTAAGATTTCAACTGCACAGGGTTGTCATATAAAAATATATAGATCTGTAACTTTGAAAAATCGTGCAATATTACGTACAACAAACATGTTTCACAAGCGACCATAGTTTAGTAATATCTCTGTAACTATAAATGATGAAGAACTTTTTGAATATCAATCTGATAATGGAATTTGTTACGTACAGGTATATATTATTACAATAATTTTAATTAATAAAATATGTAAATTATTTGGCTTTATTTTATTTTATTTATTTAGACATTACTTATAACAGAAGTATTTTTAAAGAAAGAAAAATCATTACATCTTGCACTTGTACAATGGTACGATTTTATATCTAAAAGAACTCCATTTGTTTATGGCTGTCCTTTGTTGAAATTGATAGAGGTATACAATTTTATAGAAATAGAAGCAATAGAAGATATAGTTTATATAGTTTCTCAATTTGATAAGACTAATGAATATTTAGTAAATAAATATCTATTTTAAGTTGTATTATTTCAGAATGTTTCGTATTATTATATTTTAAAAAAAAAAAATATTATTATTTTATATTCGCATTTATCCACATTATTTTTAAAAATATATAATTATTTTATCTATATTTTTTTTTTGAAAAAGAAAATAAATATAAATTATAATCATGTAATTAAATATAATATTCGAAGACTTTAGTATTGTTCAATTAAAAATCAGAAAATTTGTTGCTAATAACGAATATGATTTTAATTAATTTTGTAAGTTGCGGAGATATCTAATTATGAATAATTTGCAGATATATAATATTATGAATTATTATTACATTTTAATGATAGCAATTAGATAATAACTATCTAATTGAGGGATATAATAATAAAGAATTTTGAAATAATTCATCATACTTAGATAGTAGGAAATGATATATAAAGAACTAAAATTCTGTTTTGTTTCTTTAAATATTTTCGAATATTTCTAATAATTTTAAAATAATTTTAAAATAATTTTAAAATAAATATAATAGTAAATAGTTTTTTAATTTAGAAAAATAGTAATAAAAAAAATGAATCAGAAGGAAATGCTTTCATTTTATAGAAGAAATAAAAAAAAAAAGATGAATTTTATTCTGGTCTTTTGACTGGAAAATCAAAATTTATTAAAAAGAATTGTAAACAATCTGCATCATCAACAACCCCAACAACACTCGCAGCAACAACACCAGCAGCAACAACACCAGTAGCAACAACACCAACAGCAATAACACCAATAACACCAACAACACCAACAATGCCAATAGTATTAATAGAATCAGAAAAAGTTGCAGAAGCATCTTCAAGAAAAAAAGCAAAAAACAGTTGCTGGAGCTATAAAAAATTATTCTGATGATAATGTTTCAAAAGTCTTTGAAAATATTTGCAATATACAAAAATTTTAAAACAATTCTTTTTATACAGTGGCTCACGAATGTACTGCAACACCTAAAATTTTGTCTTTAAAAAATTCTATATCGCAAACCATCGATTTTAGAATAATAGTTCCTATACTTATTTTAATCTTTGAGATTTGGAGATTTTTTGAGAACTGTTTGATATCAAATTAATAAT
>PQFF01000257.1:177045-188865 GCA_003547095.1 Diversispora epigaea | reverse complement strand
TATTTTATTAGTAAAATTTCAATTTTCAAGAGTTAATTTCTCCATAACCACTGATCCAATTGTTATGAAATTTGGTATACCTGTTCTCCTTGGGAAGGACAATCAACCCTATGATCACATTTGTTGTAACTATTCTGTATAAAATTTTATTCACAATTGAAATTTTATTAAGTGACAATTCACCATGTTGATCACCCATTTCCGAAAAATTGGCATTATTAATTTGATATCAAACAGTTCTCAAAAAATCTCCAAATCTCAAAGATTAAAATAAGTATAGGAACTATTATTCTAAAATCGATGGTTTGCGATATAGAATTTTTTAAAGACAAAATTTTAGGTGTTGCAGTACATTCGTGAGCCACTGTAGATGATTCCCCATTTACACATAAAGATGTCAATTACATCAGGAAATTTTTTATGTTGGAGGTTATTGTAATAATTTCGTTTTCAAAGGTTATTGAAGGTTATCGGACCAATAACCTTCGCAAATATTACGTTTATTATGATAAAGTGAAGGTTATTGAAGGTTATCGATATCAATAACCTCTGGAGTATTACATTTTATTAATAAAAATGAAGGTTTTCGGTACCAATAACCTTTGTAAATATTACGTTTATGTTGGAGGTATTCGAAAGTTATCAGAGTGAAGGACTTCGAAGGTTTACGTTTAAAAAAATTTACTGATGTATTTCCTAAATAAATTTGAAGAGATGAATAGCAGACAAATAGAAATGAATAATAGACAGATTAAGATAGAAAGAGAAATTTCTGACATACGGAAATTATTGGTATCAAATGGAATCAAATCAGATTATACAACTAAAAATGAATTTATAAATGTAAGTGTTTACATTTGTTATAAAGCTTCTTTTATTGAAACATTTGTTATTAATTCAAAATACTTCGTTCAGAAAGTTGCAAATTCTGCTATAGATAAAAGAATTTATCCGGATGAAAGTTATTTGAAATCTGTTGCTGCTAGTTGTGCTGAATTGGAATTTTGTGAATATTTCGGGGGTTGGGAAAACAAATGTTGGAGCTCTTATTACACAAAATATATTCAAAGTCCTGTAAGTTTTATTTAAATTATTTACTTAAATTATTTTAAATTATAATATTAAAATATAACGTATTGTTTTAAAAACTTTTAAAGTTATTAGCTAAACATCGAAGTTTAAGAGGGTCAATTGCGAATAAAGTAAGGTCTGCTCTTTTCGCAGTATTTGGGGAGCATGAACTTTCATATATTGATACAAAATCTGCTCCCCAAGAAATAAAGGAGTGGAAAGATTCGGAAAAACTAAAAAATGAGTATGAAAGACTTTATCAACGTATTGATAATGATAAAGAAATAACCTGGTGTGCTAGGATCAAGTAGGGTAAAAATGGATGTTCTGACCTAGCACTAGTCATCTTGCTATATTTCACGCTAATACTACCTTTTGAGAGAGCAATAGTATTTTAATAAGAAAAAGTACTATGGTTTAGCTGATAGTGATCAAGGGTGAGTGAGATAATGTGGATAGATTTAAAATATTATAGGAAAAGAGAGAAAATAAGGGTGAGTATTAAGTTTTCAAGGGGAATTGCAAGATCACAAGATTTTGCAGGGGTTTGTAGATATTCTGATTAAATTATGTAATCTCAAAATTAACAGTTACACAAAAGATTAGGCGGGAGAAATGAAT
This sequence comes from Diversispora epigaea, assembly GCA_003547095.1. NCBI lineage: Eukaryota > Fungi > Glomeromycota > Glomeromycetes > Diversisporales > Diversisporaceae > Diversispora > Diversispora epigaea. Next base: position 187,173 of record PQFF01000257.1, on the reverse strand, counting down.
TTGATAATTAATTTTTATAGAAATTACTAATTTTATATATTTTTAGGAGTGGGACTGTAATCAAGTATTTTATTTTATTAGAAAGACAATTGTTTTATTTAGAAAATAATAGATAAATTCATTTAAGATCAAAATGAAATATGTATGGGAATCAAAATTCTTTTCTTTATTTAATAAAATTATCTTATAATTTTAATAAAAGGGTATAAGAATTATCTAATTATTGTAATATTTCTATTATTTCTAATGGCTATTAATAATTATTTTGAGTGTTTCTCAATAGTTTCTTACTCTGGACCTTTTGAACTATCAACAAAATTAAGATCCTTTTATACCTTTTCTAATTATCTATTACAACTATATAAAAAATCTATTAATTAATATAAGAATAAATACATGAAGAAACTTGATTATAATCTATCTATTGCTACAGAGCCACTAAAATTTAATAAAAGTATTCAAGATAGCATGCCATTGATAGTAGTAGTTGTCTAGAACAAGCGATAATTCTCCCTGACAAGTGGTGGTTCTCTAGGACAAGTGGTTGTTCTCTAGAACAAGTGGACGCGGAAATCACGTGACTGAACACAGCCATTAATTGATTCATCGATCATCATCGCACGTGACACGTGACGATCGTATCGCAAAAATTAATAAGATAATAAGAAAGCAAAAGAAAAGTAATAAAGAAAATAAGAAATAAGAAATATAAGGATAAAAATAAGAGTAAGGTTGATGATAAATAAATAAATACAAAGAGTAAAGTTAACAATAAATAATGGATAAATAAATAAATAAAAAATAAAAAAAAGAATAATAATAATAAAATAAAGATAATATATAAAAAAAAAAGTAACAGCGCCCCCATAACATCACCAAGCATATCAATTTTTTGCATATCAATTCAAGCTTTTGGCTACACAGGAAAGCCACTAGCTATACCACGCCAAGTATGTGGCATGATTTATTTTTTTAGCCGCATTTTTCATATCAAAATACATTGATTTTTTATATATTTAGAATACATTTAATTATATAAATTCATATCAAAAAGGATATCAATTATTTATGATATACGCTTGTTATTAAAAAAACTCAAAAGAAGTGGTGAAGGATATGAATTTAATGAATATCATGATCCCTTTTCAGACGTGAATCAAGCTTAAATTGCATACCATTACTAATTGATATAGTAGAATTCAATCTAAAGACGATTTTTTACTACTTTTCTGGCCCACAAAAATGTAACCATATATACCAAAGGGTAACAAAAAATGTAACTATATACCGCAAAAAGTAACAAAAAATGTGACCATATAGCACAAAGGGTAACAAAAAATATGTCTATATACCACAAAGGGTAACAAAAAAATGAACCATATATCATAAAGGGTAACAAAATTTCGGTAAAGGTAACAAAATTTCGTAAAGATATGATTATCTGAAATTTGATTATTATATGACTACTGCACCAGTAACATATATGTCACGTCTATTTATACAAATTTTCAAATAATCTATATATTTTTTTTTGATCATATCATCAGGAAATTTTTTATGTCAGAGGTTATTGTAATAATTTCGTTTTCAAAGGTTATTGAAGGTTATCGGACCAATAACCTTCGCAAATATTACGTTTATTATGATAAAGTGAAGGTTATTGAAGGTTATCGATATCAATAACCTCCGGAGTATTACGTTTCATTAATAAAAATGAAGGTTTTCGGTACCAATAACCTTCGTAAATATTACGTTTATGTTGGAGGTATTTGAAGGTTATCGGAGTGAAGGACTTCGAAGGCTTACGTTTAAAAAAATTTACTGATGATTAATTCTGCTGATTATTTCAAGAATTCTATGAATTTTTATAATTTTAAGAATATTTAGAATTCCAAGAATATTTGGAATTTCCAGAATCTATATATTTATAAAATAACGAATTTCCACGAACATTATTCAGANCAAAAAGTAACAAAAAATGTGACCATATAGCACAAAGGGTAACAAAAAATATGTCTATATACCACAAAGGGTAACAAAAAAATGAACCATATATCATAAAGGGTAACAAAATTTCGGTAAAGGTAACAAAATTTCGTAAAGATATGATTATCTGAAATTTGATTATTATATGACTACTGCACCAGTAACATATATGTCACGTCTATTTATACAAATTTTCAAATAATCTATATATTTTTTTTTGATCATATCATCAGGAAATTTTTTATGTCAGAGGTTATTGTAATAATTTCGTTTTCAAAGGTTATTGAAGGTTATCGGACCAATAACCTTCGCAAATATTACGTTTATTATGATAAAGTGAAGGTTATTGAAGGTTATCGATATCAATAACCTCCGGAGTATTACGTTTCATTAATAAAAATGAAGGTTTTCGGTACCAATAACCTTCGTAAATATTACGTTTATGTTGGAGGTATTTGAAGGTTATCGGAGTGAAGGACTTCGAAGGCTTACGTTTAAAAAAATTTACTGATGATTAATTCTGCTGATTATTTCAAGAATTCTATGAATTTTTATAATTTTAAGAATATTTAGAATTCCAAGAATATTTGGAATTTCCAGAATCTATATATTTATAAAATAACGAATTTCCACGAACATTATTCAGAACTTCTTAAAAAATTACTCCTTCCATAAAAAAGAATATATGGAATCAACTTACTTCTAGGGTACATAATCCCTTGTCAGAAGAACAGGCAAGTAGTATTCATTCTGATATTGAGTCATTGCTAATTAGTGAAATTGATAAATATGCAAAGAAAAAAAATCTACAGCAACGCACTAAATCAATCTTAGATCATTCTAGATCAAACTTAGATCAAACCGAAATTAATCTTAGTTCGAACTTAGATCAAGCCGAGATTAATTTTAGACCGAACTTACAAGTAACTAATTCTGAAGATGAAATCAATGCTCGAGTCAAAGAAGCTACAGAGGCAATGCATCAAAGGTTTATTGAATCTACTCAAGAAATTTTAAATTCGATTAAATAACAGAAGGATGCAGAGTGTAAGCAAATAAAGCTGGATATGGCTCACAAGTCTAGAAATTTATTTGAACATACATTAAAAAAATATATTCGAGATGGAACTATATATAATCTTATTCATTTATTGGAAGAAGAAGATGGAATACTATATCCTAACACATCCCTGCTCACTTACAAGTTAAGGAGAGAAAAAAAAAATTGATCTAAATATTCGTTCCAGTTATTTTTTTTATTGTATTAGTATCGGAACATAAATCATTAGTCTTTTTTTCTGTATTGAAAATATTGTCGGAGGTAGTCACATAATTCAAAGAAGAGGCAGAGCCTCGAATCCCCAATTCATCACCTAAAGGCTTGTATGTATTTTTTTCCTTATGAGTAGAAAGTGGAATTGTAATAATCTTTCCATTGTGTGTAGTTACAAATTCACCCTTTTCTATAGGATCCCACCCGGCACGATGTTACCATTTTGTACCAAGTATCATTATAAATATATCGTTTTTATTTCGATCCTTTTTTGTAGGGATTACAGATATATCTTCATGAACTGTTATAGAATCTTCTCCACTACCAATAGTTATAGGAACATTATATAAAGTACCAATAGATTGGGAATTTCCAACTGCACCAGTAAGTTTATGAACATTTTTCTTATCTATTTTTATTCCTAAATGCTCGGGAATGTTATTAGTAAACATTGAAGAATCTGCACCGGTATCTAAAATTGCGTGGGCTATTATCAAGTCACCTATTCTACATAAAATTGTTGCTACATCATTGGGTTCTATTTTGAGAAAATTAACTTCAAAAGGATTAAGCCAATTTCGGGTTATTTGGGCTCCTTGATATACTTTAATTGCGTGATTTAAAGAGTGAAGCTTGGTGTTTTCTGGAATATTTGGATAAGATATAAAGTAATAATTTTGGTTCGTATCTTTATAACTCGAAGAGTTTGGGTTCTGCCTATTAAGAAGTTCAATAAAGGGTTGGAAAATAGTTAGATGTTTTTTTGCAACAATCTCCCATACCTTATTTTTTTCTTTGACTGTGTACTTTTTACCATAATATGAATCGAATTGATCCTTCATCTTTGTAAACAAATTATTAAGAAATGTACGAAGTTCAATGAGAATCTCCTTAGGACAATTAGGTATTAATTCGGATAACATATATTTAAGAGATTCAAGAAATACTTCTTGCTTCAAAGTAACGATCGATTTTTTCTTAGTAGAAGGCTTCTTCTTTACAGGAATCTGACTTTTTTTTTTACATTGAAATATGATTGCGGTTTATTATCAGAGGTGATTTCTTCTTTCTCCTCTGAATCTGAGTTATCTTCCAATATCACCACCTCTTCATTATCTGAATTTTCCGGTTCGTTCTGATAAGTATAATTAACCTTCTTGAGTTTCGTACCTTCAGAACACATATTTTTTCTATGTCCAATTTTTTCGCAATTTGAGCATTTGTATATAACTTTAGTAGGCTTCTTTGCAGGCTTCTTTGTCAGCTTTTTTGTAGCATATACTTTTTTAGCATCCGAAGTACTAGCTCTGGTAATCACTCTGGTATTAACCTCTCTAACTTGACCAAAAAGCTCTCTTCTAAGATGATAATTTTCATAACCTAATCTGTTATATAATTCATTATCGATAAATTTTATTAAAGCATCAGGATTTCGTGATCCATAATCTGAATAACCTAATCTTTCGGCAACAGTATCCAAATAATCTAATACCTTATTTTTGTTTTCTCGAGGTTGTGGTTGATATGAGATGGGGGGTGAATTAGTTGCAATAACAGGTAGGCTCGAAGAGCCATTGCTCTGCAATAAATTTCTATTTCCATTATATGTAAAAGTAGAAGGTTAACGCTTAAGCCAGATATTTTTTAAATTGGTAAAGAATGCATCTATATCTGCTGGAGCTGCAATTTCCATTCTTGAAAAGAGCTCATCTGGTAAGTGATTCCATAAGATTGCCAATGCATTATCATTATTATTTGGTGTTTGCAATAATAAAAGTCGAATTCTTTCTTCATAAGTTTCTGGAATATCTGTAGGTAAGAATTTTTCTTGCGTTAATTTTGTTAAAGATACTTGCCTTGTTCCTAAAGTTAATTCATGATATCTATGCCTAAGCCAAGCTCTGAATCAAGCTGGAGTATCAATATTCGTACCAGCAAGATGCTGTGCAGGGACTGAGGCATATTTACCAGACATTTTAGATTTTAAAACATTGGCTTTAACCCCATCATTGAATGCTCCCACACTTAAACCGGTGCCATACGAAAAAACTTGTATAACTTTATTAATATAATCATCTGGAGGTTCTTGACCTATATATTGCGGAATTTGAGCGAGCAATGGTGCCATTGATGTCATAACATCTTGTATACCTGCCATATTGATTAAATTTGGTAATGGGTTATTTTGTAAAGCAAAAATTTGTTGACGCAAATTAATAATTATTTGGCATTCATTTTTTGTCTTATTTTTCCATTTCTCATACCTAAGAATAATTCGATCCCGCCAAAACTCGATAAGAACCTTATCATTTTGTAAATTTCTACCATGTCTTCGACAATTTTGTAATTCCTGAGTAATATTTCGATTTCTATCTATTTGATTCCTCCAAGCGGTTCTTGCTGTATTAAATTCTATATCCAAAATTTGAGCCTGCTTTAAATTGCGAGCTCACCATGCAACATGAGTTAATCCTAAGATACGAATTTTTTATTTTAACCTGTCATATGCTGACTCACTTTCTGTAATATTTTCATGCGCACCTTCTAAAGATTCTCTCAATTAATAATTTTCTTCTCGATATTCGTCTAACCTGTCTTGGACTTGCTCATATAATCTGGTTTTCTCAATTATTTCAAATTGATTAGTTTCATTTTTATCAGTTAAGCCATCAATTTGCTCTTTGAGAGTTTCGTTTATTGTACCTAACTCATTGGTTAACTCCTGTTGATTTAAGTTTATATCTCTTAAATTTATAACTTCCTGCCTTAACTGAGTTACTTCGTTTTCAAAAGTATAGCAACCATTCTGGATTTGCGTTAATTTTAATTCAGCTTGCATTTGAAAATTATCAATTTCATCTTTTAAAAAAGTATTATCTTCTCTAGCTGAATCAGCTAAAAGCTTAATATTTGTCTTCATATCTGTTATTAAGTTGAAAACTGGTGTATTTGTGAATGGTAGATGTGTCATATTCAATGTTATTGTTTCCCGAAGTTTTTGGATTCTATGTTGAAGGGAAGATAATTTATTGGCCATTTCTATTAATTGCATTTTAAGAGCTGGAATAATTTTATCCTTATTCTCTATGTCTTGTAATGCTTTTTTAAGACGTGGTTTGAGATTGCCTACCTCTGTTTTTAACAAATCAATCTTTTCATCTTTGATACCGATTTGCTTTTTCAAATAAGCTATGTGTTTCTCACTTTCTTTGAGCCATCTCTCTAGCTTTTGGATTTTTTGCTCGATATTATTCATATTATATTTATAATAAAAAATGATTCCAGTTATTTCTATTAATACTGGAAAAGCTTGTAAGCTTGATGTTAGTATTGGACTTAGGGAAATATACTATTAACCTTCTGGATATCAAAGGACTGTAAAAAATCTTCTCGAAATATCAAAACAAGCTGGGTTTGATTTCACATTAGTCAAAGTTCAGGGATGGCTCGAGAGACAGTTATTACACTTAATTCATAAAGCTCGACCAAAGTATATTCCTTGTGTTAGTTTTAATAAGATTACTATTTCAATGAAAGTTATACAGGCTGATTTATGTTATATGCCTTATGATAAAATTGGAAACAAAATTTATAAATATGCTTTAACTTGCGTTGATATAGCAAGTCGAACTAAGTGGGTTTGTCCTTTAACCGAACGGGATTCTGGTAGTGTTGCTAAAGGATTTATAAAACTTTTTAAATTTCACAACTTCTCTTTTGTACAGTTAAAAATATTGCAAACGGATTTTGGTTCAGAATTTTATAGGAAATGTGAAGAGTTAATGGTTAAGTATAATATAGAAATTAATCGAAGCAAATCAAAAAAAAGACAAGGTATAGTTGAGAGATTTAATAGAACTTTGCAAGAGTGGACATTCTTTATTCAAGATGCTGTGGAATTGTTGTTACTCTCAACAGAGCATTGTAGAGCTTGGGTTATAGATCTTTCTATATTTCTTGAAAAGCTTGATAACACAAAAACTTGGTTAATTGATATGTCTCCCGCTGAAGCTCGAAAATTAAAACATGTATATGCTAAGTCATCTAAACTGAGATATGGTTCTATGGGATATGATGAAATTCGTTTAACATATAGTGATTCTGTTTTATATTTACTTAATCCTGGTGAATTGGAAGGCGGAAGAAAACGTGTTATTGATTGTAATTGGTCTCCTCAAATTTATTATATCAAAGAATCTCTGGTACAAAAAAATCAACTGGTTTTATATTGGTTGGAAGATATTGATGGCAATGGAACAAAGCGATCTTTTGTCCAAGAAGAATTGATGATAGTTAGAAATACCCATCTCAGAGGATACTCAAGAGTTGAGAAAATCATCTGCCTTTTTTTCAATTTCTTCATTAGTAGCAAAATAGTCTTTGGCTAATTGATAATATAAATAGTTAAGTTTTAATATGCCTTGAAGAATTTTCGGTTCATTTTTATATTTATACCATTCTTGATATTGCTTTTTTGATTCGATATATTTTTCTTCGTTTGAAACTATTCTCTTTGCAATATCCAAGACATGGATATCCGGATCTTCAGCTTCATGTAATTCAGTATATTTCTTTTTATAATTTTGTATGAACTTTTTATTCTTTTTCTTTTTATAATCAACACCTGCTTGTACTATATTAATTATAACTTTTTCGATATCTTGCCATGTGAGTTTAGAGGATTTGACCTCTGTTGATACTTGATCGATATTTTGAGTAGTAGTTGATATTTGAATATGTATTATGTTTTGATTATCTAAAGTTTTGTATATAATACTTTATAAAATCTTTTCTTTAAATAAATATTTCGGTATAATAAAAATGATCGGTGAATATACTTGTCCATTCTATCACAATTCTGGTAAAGTTTGTGGAAGAATCTGTATAAGAGCTGAAGTGTGTAGTTATCATTGGAAAGCTAAAAAAAGAATACCTTGTATTGATTGTGGTAAACCAACTGGTTCAACTTCCAGTCGTTGTCCATTGCATATTAGGGGTACTATAATAGATTATGTACTAGGACTTTAAAATTAGAATCTGGATAACTGAAAAAGNGTTAAGTTTTAATATGCCTTGAAGAATTTTCGGTTCATTTTTATATTTATACCATTCTTGATATTGCTTTTTTGATTCGATATATTTTTCTTCGTTTGAAACTATTCTCTTTGCAATATCCAAGACATGGATATCCGGATCTTCAGCTTCATGTAATTCAGTATATTTCTTTTTATAATTTTGTATGAACTTTTTATTCTTTTTCTTTTTATAATCAACACCTGCTTGTACTATATTAATTATAACTTTTTCGATATCTTGCCATGTGAGTTTAGAGGATTTGACCTCTGTTGATACTTGATCGATATTTTGAGTAGTAGTTGATATTTGAATATGTATTATGTTTTGATTATCTAAAGTTTTGTATATAATACTTTATAAAATCTTTTCTTTAAATAAATATTTCGGTATAATAAAAATGATCGGTGAATATACTTGTCCATTCTATCACAATTCTGGTAAAGTTTGTGGAAGAATCTGTATAAGAGCTGAAGTGTGTAGTTATCATTGGAAAGCTAAAAAAAGAATACCTTGTATTGATTGTGGTAAACCAACTGGTTCAACTTCCAGTCGTTGTCCATTGCATATTAGGGGTACTATAATAGATTATGTACTAGGACTTTAAAATTAGAATCTGGATAACTGAAAAAGTTAGTCCAGAATTTTGTGACTCTTTACTGAAATTTTGTTACCTTTACCAAAATTTTGTTACACTTTATGATATATGGTTCATTTTTTTGTTACCCTTTGTGATATATAGACATATTTTTTGTTACCCTTTGTGCTATATGATTACATTTTTTGTTACCCTTTGCGGTATATAGTTACATTTTTTGTTACCCTTTGGTGTATATGGTTACATTTTTGTGGGCCAGAAAAGTAGTGAAGAATCGTCTTTAGATTGAATTCTACTATATCAATTAGTAATGGTATGCAATTTAAGCTTGATTCACGTCTGAGAAGGGATCATAATATTCATTAAATTCATATCTTTCACCGCTTCTTTTGGGCTTTTTTAATAACAAGCTGTATATCATAAATAATTGATATCCTTTTTGATATGAATTTATATAATTAAATGTATTCTAAATATATAAAAAATCAATGTATTTTGATATGAAAAATGCGGCTAAAAAAATAAATCATACCACATACTTGGCGTGGTATAGCTAGTGGCTTTTCTATGTGGCCAAAAACTTGAATTGATATGCAAAAAATTGATATGCTTGGTGATGTTATGGGGGCGTGAAATATAGCAAGATGACTAGTGCTAGGCCAGAACACCCATTTTTACCCTACTGATCATACAAAAAACATGGCCAAATTTTAAAAGATTAACAAAAGAAAAAATTGCGTTTGGAATGACGGTATGCCAATATATGTTGAATCCGAAAACTGAATCAATCAAAATCAATAACAAAGAGATACGCAAAATCATAAAAGTTAAAAAAGTAAGTAAGAAATATAAAAAAAAAATTTGATATTATATTAAATATTAAAAAATTTATTTTTTTTGTAGAAAAAACTAGAAGAAGGTCAAATTATTGGGTTAAATAATGAGGAAGGAAAGGAGGAGGAGGAAGAAGAAGAGGAGGAAGAAGAGGAGAAAGAAGAAGAAGAAGAAGAAGAAAAGAAAAGAGAGGAAAGAGAAGAGGAATATGAAAATGAAGTTATATTTACAGGACAAAGCTTTCGGTCACGAAGTAATAGTCTTGCGTAATAATCTGAAATTTTTAAAATATGAATATTTTTAATTTTATTTTATTTAGTATTTTAGCATTTTTTATATTTTATTTAGTATTATATTTTATTTA
>PQFF01000257.1:87712-169012 GCA_003547095.1 Diversispora epigaea | reverse complement strand
GCGACAACTATAAAACATCACACTCCCCCGTCCTCCCACAAAACATCACATCCCCTGCATCCCCGCCGATCATCCCCTTAAGTATCATCATACCCCACTTTTGTATCAATGCGTCACCCCTTGATCGACAAGATCGACAATCAGGGTCAAACCGAAATTTGAAAATTCCTCAAAAACCATCCAAATACATGAAAAATGAAAATTCGTGGCGCAGACCCTTCCCCTACTCAAGGAAACCAAATAGCACCATATGATATCTTTAGTTTTCACGTTCATCCAGATACTCACGTAGACGACGAGGCGGAAACTAGTCCTTAAAAAACCCGAACTCCCCATCAGGTCTTAACCCCAGGCTTTCTCCCTGAGCTGATGCGTCCAGTACCGTCCAAGTACGCAACCCTCTGTTGTTTACGCTTCTTTCTAAAGAAAACAGAACCAGCTCAACAGCGCCAACGTTCGTAACTGTTCAGGTTGAAGCTACTCCGATAGTTTAGCCTTATCCGGTCCGAGTAGAGACCTCCGCACTAAACAAGCCCCCTAGTAGTTACTTAAGTTTTTACTGCGGAACCATAAGTGGAGACCGAGAGAGAGAAAGAGTTTACAATACAATATATTAAAATATTAATATCAGTAAAATTAATTAATAATTTTATCTGATAAACCTTTTTCACGTGACCAAAATTGCACCAGCCAATCAGAAATTGCACCTGAATTTAGCCAGAAAAAAATTAATTAGCCTTTGAGCCAGAATTTAGACAGCGTAATTTAATTAGCCTTTGAGCCAGAATTTAGCCAGAATTTAGTTAGCGTAAAATTAATTAGCCAAAGGCGCAATTATTGAGTCAACCTTCATATCAATTGAGCCTTCAACCCTTAGAATAAGCACCACTTTTTGAATGATATTTTTTACCCGAAATCAAGGGCGGTGCTTATTCTCAGTAGTTTTAAATAAAATCTTTTTTGTGTCACTTGATTCATCAATAAAAAAAAAAATCTATTTTTTTTTTAATGTCTAAATTAATTTGTTCATCTTATAGCATAGCAAAAAAGCTTACAATAATTGCAGATGCCAAGACTCTTAGTTGCCGTGTAGCTGCTTACAAACATGGTGTTGACCACTCAATGGTTTCACGTTGGATTAATAATGAAGAAAAAATAAAAAATGCACCCACCTAAAAAGAATAAAAATATAGATTTTGGAAAAAAATCTCAATACCCCAAAGCTGAAAAAATATTAAAGCAATAGATATTGGAACATTGTCAGAATGCTGTTACGGTAACTTGTAATATGATAAAAATACACATTATTATCAAATAATTTTGTAGAAACTTATCCTGGTACAAATAGTAAATTTTGTGCTACTAATATGTGGCTCTTTTGATTTATGAAGAGAAATAATTTTGCTCTTCGACATAAAACAAAAATTTCTCAAAAACTTTCAGAAGGTCTTACAGATAAGATTATTAGTTTTCAAAAATTTATTATAAATCATCGAAATTTATAGGAAACATGGACGAAACTTCAATATTTTTTGATATGGTACGAAATCAAACAATAAACACTTGTAGATCCAAAACTGTAAATGTACGTACAACTGGCAATGAAAAAAATCGATTTACATGTGTACTTACAATACTTGCAAATGGTACAAAATTGGCTCCCTTTGTAATCTTTAATGGACAATGCCTTTCAAAAAATCTTTCTGATAGTATTATTGTAATAATGCATTTAAAAGGATGGATAGATGAAGCAGGAATGAATGTATGGTTTGAAAAAATATGGTCAAAAAGACCAGGTGGTTTAGCTTATAAAAAAGAAAGCATTATTAGTATTAAATAGTTTTGAAGGACATAAGACCGAAAATATAAAAAAAAAGCTAAAGAAAATACTGATCTTTGTGTTCACTGGTTGAAAATTTATAAAACCTACACCTATCGGGTACCAGATAGGTGTAGATTTTATAAATTTTCAACCAGTGATTATTTCTGGTGGACTTACTTCAACAGTTCAGCCGTTAGATATATGTATCAATAAATCTTTTAAAGATAGACTTCGTAAAAAAATGAGATAATTGAATAATACAGGATAACTATAATTTTACAAAATCGGGAAATTTAAAAAAACCTGGACACAATACTATGTGTGAGTGGATAATCAAAGCCTGAAATAATATTCCTTCTGAATGGTTTTAAAATCTTTTAAAAAATATGATATTTCTAATGTAATAGATGGAATTGAGAATGATTTAATTTGGAAGGAAAATAATGAAAATAATAATAACGATGATAAAATTGAAGTGGTTAATTTAGTAGATAAATCAGTAGATGAAGATCCTGGAATTTTAATTGATGAATTATGTGATGACTAAATATTTTCATATTGAATTTAATAAAAATTTATTGAAATAAAATAAAATAAAATTTTAAAATATAAAAAATAATATTATATATCATACAAATTATTTATACTATTTTTAAGTGATGCTTATTTAACTTTTTTTATCGATTGGAGAGCAACTAGCACTGGTCAAATGAAAAAAAATAAGACGATTTTATCATGAATAGGATTCCGATTAATGGCTAAATTTGCTAAGATTTATTAAGTATAGGCAGTCAATTTTTTCTGATTTATGAATAGAAATTTCCGATTTATGAATTTTCACAAATAGGATGTCCGATTTATGCATATTTGTGCCATTAATAGGATTCTGATTTTTGTTCATTTGACCAGTGTAGGGGGGTGGTGCTTATTTACGCGAGGTATACCTGTTGCCCAAATTCAAAATCCAAATGCCGAAATCCCAAATGCTGAAATCCCAAATCCCAAATCCCAAATTACAATTAGTATCTTTTGCCAAAATCCCAAATTCCAAATACTAGTAATTTGTGCATTTTGGGATTTGGGACGTCAAAATGCACAAATTACTAGTATTTGGGATTTGGAATTTGGGATTTCGGCAAAAAATACTAATTATAATTTGGGATTTGGGATTTCGGCATTTGGAATTTCGGCATTTGGATTTTGAATTTGGGCGGCAGGTATAATTTGGGCAACACGTATAATGCGAGGTGCTTATTCACGGTAGGATATGGTAATCGAATCACAGAGCGTGAGTATTATTTAAATTCATAATTATTTAGATCAAAATTTCAAGCTAATTTAATAGCATTAGGAATTAAATATAAACGTTCTAGTGTGTCCAAAATACACCGATCTATAGCGTCCTACGAACACCACCTACGTTTATATAGCGTATTAAATATGCCGTTCTAGTGCGTTCTCCGAACGCTTCGTATATATAACATACTAGAACACACCGTTCTAGTGCGTTCTCCGAACGTTTCGTATATATAGCATACTAGAACGTACCGTTCTGGTGCGTTCTCCGAACGTTTCGTATATATAGCGTACTAGAACGCACTATTCTAGTGCGTTCTCCGGATGTTTCATATATATAGCGTCCTAGAACACCTCTATATAATTCCGGATGTATCTAATAATACTTCTTTAATTAATTTGAATCACAGTGCATGGGTATTATTTAAATTCATAATTATTTTGATCAAAATTTCAAGCTAATTTAATATTTAATAATATATAAATGAGTATTATTTAAATTCATAATTATTTAGATCGAAATTTCAAACTAATTTAATATCTAATAATACTTTTTTAATTAATTATCATGCAATTGAATTACAGGGCGTGAGTATTATTTAAATTCATAATTATTTAGATCGAAATTTCAAGCTAATTTAATATTTAATAATACTTTTTTAATTAATTATCATATAATCAAATTACAGGGCGTAGGTATTATTTAAATTTATAATTATTTAGATTGAAATTTCAAGTTAATTTATAATTATTTAGATTGAAATTTCAAGTTAATTTAATATCTAATAATACTTCTTTAATTAGTTATCATGCAATTGAATCACAGGACGTGAGTATTATTTAAATTCATAATTATTCAGATCGAAGTTTCAAGCTAATTTAATATCTAATAATACTTCTTTAATTAATTATCATGCAATTGAATTACAGAGCGTGAGTATTATTTAAATTCATAATTATTTAGATCGAAATTTCAAGCTAATTTAATATCTAATAAACTTCTTTAATTAATTATCATATAATTGAATCACAGGGCGTGAGTATTATTTAAATTTATAATTATTTAGATCAAAATTTCAAGCTAATTTAATATCTAATAATACTTCTTTAATTAATTATCATGTAATTGAATCACAGGACGTGAGTATTATTTAAATTCATAATTATTTAGATTGAAATTTCAAGTTAATTTAATATCTAATAATACTTCTTTAATTAATTATCATATAATCGAATCACAAGATGTGAGTATTATTTAAATTTATAATTATTTAAATCGAAATTTCAAGCTAATTTAATATCTAATAATATTTTTTTTAATTAATTATCATGTAATTGAATCACAAAGTATGAGTATTATTTAAATTCATAATTATTTAAATTAGAGCTTGGAACCGTGTCCCAATAAATCATCCGGATATCCGAATGACCTTAAAATCGGATATCCGGATGAACCCGGATGATTTCCTAAAAATTTTTTTTCACCCGATTTCACCCGGTTTCATCCGGTTTGAAGTATAAACCGGGTGAAATAGGTTTGATCGTCAAAATTTACGATCGAAAATAATTATCGATCGTTGCTACATATAAAACTTTTTAATCTATAAGTAAATATTAAAAACTGTAATAAGAAAACCTAAAGATGAGAATGTTGTGCATGTTCAGTAGAAAGGACAAATTTATATTATTAAAATTAAGAGAATAATTAGTAGTTAAAGTTCGAATGAATAAAAAAATCCGTTCAAACTTTAATTGCTAATTATTCTTTTAATTTTAATGATATAAGCTTGTCCTTTCTACTGAATATGCACAACATTCTCATCTTTAGGTTTACTTATTACAGTTTTTAATATTTACTTATAGATTAAAAAGTTTTATATGTAGCAACGATCGATAATTATTTTCGATCGTAAATTTTAATAATCAAACCTATTTCACCCGGTTTTGAAAGTTTCAACCGGGTCACCCGCGGTATCCGAGTGAAATAGGTTTGATTATTAAAATTTACGATCGAAAATAATTATCGATCGTAAATTTTAATAATCAAACCTATTTCACCCGGTTTTGAAAGTTTCAACCGGGTCACCCGCGGTATCCGAGTGAAATAGGTTTGATTATTAAAATTTACGATCGAAAATAATTATCGATCGTTGCTACATATAAAACTTTTTAATCTATAAGTAAATATTAAAAACTGTAATAAGTAAACCTGAAGATGAGAATGTTGTGCATATTCAGTAGAAAGGACAACATTCTCATCTTTAGGTTTACTTATTACTTTTTAATATTTACTTATAGATTAAAAAGTTTTATATGTAGCAACGATCGATAATTATTTTCGATCGTAAATTTTAATAATCAAACCTATTTCACCCGGTTTTGAAAGTTTCAACCGGGTCACCCGCGGTATCCGAGTGAAACCGGATTATATAAACCTGGTTCTAAGCCCTAATTTAGATTGAAATTTTAAGCTAATTTAATATCTGATAATACTTCTTTAATTAATTATCATGTAATTGAATCACAGGACGTGGGTATTATTTAAATTCATAATTATTTAGATCGAAATTTCAAGCTAATTTAATATCTGAAAATACTTCTTTAATTAATTATCATGTAATTGAATCACAGGAAGTGAGCATTATTTAAATTCATAATTATTTAGATCAAAATTTAAGATCTAATAATACTTCTTTAATTAATTATCATGCAATTGAATTACAAGGTGTAAGTATTATTTAAATTTATAATTATTTAAATCGTTGAGATAACTTTGAGTTTAATTATATAGTTTTGAATTTTATCTAAAAATAATTTTAAATATAGATTACATATTTTAAATTTAATTATTTAAGTTTTATTCTATATAATTATAAGCTTTAATTTTTTTTAATAAAATATACATTGTTGATCAAGATTCACCTTCAAAGGAATTAGGGTAAATAACTAATAACAGGAAAAATAAAGTATAAAAATCACACAGCAATTATACATGATGTGCTAAAGTTACAAGGGTTTTATATTAAAAAGAAATATAAAGAATGAAGGTTTTATAATTGGAGATTTATTCGAAAGAGACTTTAGGGTGAGATTTTATAAATGTATTCACCAAGAATACTAACAAACTTAACAAATATTCACTAAGAATTCAAATTATACAATAATTTATTAATAACATAGGAATCCTATCCTAATTAACATCAATTTACTGAGTTATTTCCCAACTCAGGAGTTAATTTACAAGTTCAATTGTCTTGAAATTAAGTTCAACTGAAGTTTAACTAAGAGGAAAACTTATCCTTTAAATATTTATTAATTTATGTTCTGATTTATGTTCTCATCTATATCAAATGTATGTTCCATCTAATGATCCTAATTATGTTCTAGATTATGATCTGTACTATGTTCTAGATTATGATCTGTACTCCAGATCTACTTTTAATTACAAATTTATCTAAGAACTAATTTAATAATAAACTATAATTTGTAATACAGGACTATAAATAATTGTTACTAATAATAGATATAATGTTATAATAATAAAAACTATGTAAATAATAAAGAATTAATAAAAATACTAATTAATAATAATATAATAAATAATAATATGTAATAAGAGAATATAATGAAATAATAAAGATAATTAAAAAAATAAAAATAAAATTAAACGGTCTAACAACATGCTAATAAATAAATTAAATAAATAATAATTTTTATTTACTTATTTTTAAATAAAATTTTAATAATATATTTAATTTCTATTCTTGTATATAATTTTTATACGTACTTAAAATATACTTATAAATATAAATTATAAAATTAATTTACATATAAATATATTTGTTTATTTTTTTACATTTTACATTTAAGTTTCTTTTTTCTTTTTTCTTTTTTAATATTTGAATTTTTTTCTTTAATAATATTTGAGTTTATTTTAGTTTTCATATTTATTAATTTATTATTATTATTATTATATACTCTTTAGTTTTATTTACTTTGAAATACGATATTAGAACTTACTTTTAGAATATATATAATAAATTTAATTTGAGATTTTAAATTAATTTCAAGTATTATTTATTTATTCATTTATTTTTATCTAATATATTTACTTTTTCTTTCTTAAATTAGGTTGAAATTAAGTTTACAAGTTTATAACAAATGTAAGTTTTTTTTTATAATATATTTATTTTATTTTTCGAAATCAATTTATAAATTTGTAATAAATATAAAGTAGGTTTTTATTTTTTTATTTATTTTAAACAATATATTTATCTTTCTTTCATTGAAATTAGATATGAATTTATAATAAATATAAGGTAGGTTTTTTTTGTTTTTTTTATTGAAATTAAATTTATAAATTCAAACAGACGTAAGATAAGGTTTTTTATCTTTTTTTTTTATTTTAAATATACTTAACTTTATTTTTATATATATTTTTAAATAGTCTTAAACATACTATTAAAATAGACATAAATATACATGTATTTTTTAAGGTAATTATTTTTTAAATTTTATTTTTTTGAAGTTTATTTTTTATTTATTTATTTATTTTTTTAATTTTATTTTTTAAATACAGATTATACATGTTATCAAAACTATTGAGTTAAGTTAGACAATTAAAATTTGAAAATAACACAATTATATAAATGTAACTAAATTTCAGATTTTTTACTTTTGACAATATATATAATAAAATATTCAAATATATATACTAATATAATAATTATTAAGAATTTTTAAATATATTTTTATATATATTTTTAATAAAATATAAAAAATATATGTATATATAATATTAAAAAGTATTTTTAAAATATTGAAAACATGTTTAATTTATATTTTATATATATTGACAATTTTATTAAAATAATATTAAAAAGTATTTTTAAAATATCAAAAACATACTTAATTTATATTTTATATACATGTATATTAATAATTTCATTAAAAGATATTTTTAAAATATCAAAAAAACATACTTAATTTATATTTTATATGTATTAATAATTTCATTAAAATCATATTAAAAAATATTTAAAAAATACTTAATTTATATTTAAAATCATATTAAAAGATATTTATAAAATATTAAAAATATATCTAATAAATTATTAAAAAAATATTTAAAATGATATTAAAATATACTTAATTTATATTTTATATATATTAATAATTTCATTAAAATCATATTAAAAAATATTTAAAAAATACTTAATTTATATTTAAAATTATATTAAAAGATATTTATAAAATATTAAAAATATTCTAATAAATTATTAAAAAATATTTAAAATGATATTAAAATATATTTAATTTATATTTTATATGTATTAATAATTTTATTAAAGAATATTTAAAAAATACTTAATTAATATTTAAAATTATATTAAAAGATATTTATAAAATACTAAAAATATATTTAAAAAATATATTTAAAATATATTTTTATTATATAATTAAATTGATAAATTTAAGTACATTTTAAATATATTTTGAATATATTATTATATACTTAAAATATACTTACTAATTACCTAGATTAAGTATGTTTAAAATAGATATTAATTATATTTTAAGTATATTTTGAATATATTTTAATGTAATTTTAAATACGATAAGTTTTATACTTAAATATACTTAAAATATATTTAAAATATCATTAAAATATACTTAAAATGTTACTAAAATACACTTATTTTTAAGTATATTTTAGGTATATTTTAAGTATATTTTAAGTATATATATTTCTTATAGGGATTTTGAAGTTCCAAAATTATAATTTTGGTAAAAAAAGTTAAAATAATTTTTTATAGAAGACAAAATTATTTTACTTAAAACCTGAAATTTTTTGATTAAAAATATACATAACTAAATATTTTTTTACTTTTATATATAGAATAGGTTCTGAATAAATCTAAAAAAGACAAAATATCTCAAAAATCTAAAATTAATTTTGGAAACATATATAATCATAAATAAAATTCTAATTAATGGCTAAAATTAAATATAAATAGTCAATTTGTAAGTAAGAATTTTAAATTTATTTCAATTTATAGAAATTTTAATTTATAAATTTCTATATTATAAATTTTCATAAATAGAATATCTGATTTGCATTATTAATAAAATTTTATTTGACTAGTGTTATTTATCTAATAATATACATGTTCAAATTATTTTTTAAAATTTCAAATTTCAAATTATTATTAAATTACTATAGAAAAAGTATCAAATCTCAAATTTCAAATTATTTTATTATGTCAAAAATAATTTGAACAATATGTATATCTAATAATAGAATATATTTTAACTTATATAAGTATATTGTTTATTACAATAAGATTAATCTTTTATAGTTTGAGATCTTTTACTTTTAAATATTTAAAAATATTAAATTTATCTTTTTAAAGGTAATACTTTTATATATACTAACTGAAAAGGCACAAGTTTTAAATTCACTTCATTATAAATCAATATAAAAATATATAAAACCTTTTTAATTAATTTAAATGTGTGATTATTAATTTAAATTTTTAACTAATTGTGTAAATTGTATTTTAACTGTATTTAGATAACAACAATATATAATTTGAAATTCAAATTTCAAAAAGTTATGAAGATAATAAACTTTTGTATCAAAACTTTATATAACTTTGAAATAAATAAATAAAAATCTTTATAGATAATTTGCAAGTCCATAATGTTTTCACAAATCTATAATATTTCTATAATTGTATTAAACAATTTAAAATAAAATCAAAAATGATTTATAAACATTGTTACATAGTAATCTTTATTTTAATTAATTAAATATCAAAAGTAATACTAATTCAAATTTTAGATATATTAAATAAGAATTGAGAAAATAATAATTATTTAAATTTCATTATTAAATTTTTAAAATATTTAAATTTAGTTACCTCAATCTTAAAATAAAAGATCTAAACCTTTTACAGTAAATAGAATTATAAATTTAAGTGTAATTATTACTGTTTTTTGATATCTATTAAAATTAAAAGTTTTATGTGACAAAGATTGATAATTATTTTTGAATATAATTTTCAATTGATAAACTTTAAGATATTTTGTTCAAAAATTATCCAATTGAAATGAAAAAAATACCCAAAATCTTCATATTTTAATGATTATTAAACAAAAGTTTGTAATTAATTGTGGAATTGAGGATTTATATTTATATTACAATTCCATTTAAAAATCCACCACATTAAGGATACCATCTTTAATTGAAAGTGTTCAAGAATAGTGAGTGTATAAATAATTCCAAAAGAGGAAAGAATTAAAAAATATAAACAAAGAAAAAAAATCAATTTATAATAAAAAAAATTTTATAATTTTAAGAATTATTTCATTATACTAAAGTAGAAGGCACCTACCATATTCTTTGCACGGTATTTTACATAATCTTACAATGGAATTATAGTTGATATATTATTTCATCAACTATTAAATTATATTAAAAAATAATGACTCGATTCAATAATATATTTCATATAGCAATACAGTTTTGTTTCTTTTTTTTTTTTTTAATTTATTTATATTTCTTTTGATTGAAAATTTTTACACCTTTTTATTTCTCATTTTCGGAACGAGATATTTAACTTTTTTGAATGAATATTTATTAATACAGAATTTAAGTATTAACTAGATTTGTGTAACGAATAACTAAATTTAGATTATCACGATACTATCATATATAAAATTCCATTATTGGGGATTCTTGGTGTGGCAGTGCTATATAAATATCGTGAAAGAGTAAATTGCATATGAAAAAACTACATAAGAGAAATAACCTGTCTTATCAAAGAAAGCAGTAACCATATGATAGGCAAACCTCAGATAAGAATATAATGATATAATGATATAACCTTACGCACATACTTTGCATGCATACATATGATTAAACTCCACACACGAAACTACAATTGTTGTTATTACAAAATTGTTGTTATTTATTACAAAATTGTTCATTGTTCAGAGATAATGAATTTATAGTAAGATATTAATTAGAAACTAATTTCATTTATTATTTGTTTACTAATCACGCCCAACTTATTTTCTTTCTCGTTTTGTTTATATTTCTTTACATAAAAGTTAAATCTTATATTTCAGGTTTTAGTTCGTTTTGTGACAGGAAATAANACAGTTTTTTTTTTTTTTTTTTTTTTTAATTTATTTATATTTCTTTTGATTGAAAATTTTTACACCTTTTTATTTCTCATTTTCGGAACGAGATATTTAACTTTTTTGAATGAATATTTATTAATACAGAATTTAAGTATTAACTAGATTTGTGTAACGAATAACTAAATTTAGATTATCACGATACTATCATATATAAAATTCCATTATTGGGGATTCTTGGTGTGGCAGTGCTATATAAATATCGTGAAAGAGTAAATTGCATATGAAAAAACTACATAAGAGAAATAACCTGTCTTATCAAAGAAAGCAGTAACCATATGATAGGCAAACCTCAGATAAGAATATAATGATATAATGATATAACCTTACGCACATACTTTGCATGCATACATATGATTAAACTCCACACACGAAACTACAATTGTTGTTATTACAAAATTGTTGTTATTTATTACAAAATTGTTCATTGTTCAGAGATAATGAATTTATAGTAAGATATTAATTAGAAACTAATTTCATTTATTATTTGTTTACTAATCACGCCCAACTTATTTTCTTTCTCGTTTTGTTTATATTTCTTTACATAAAAGTTAAATCTTATATTTCAGGTTTTAGTTCGTTTTGTGACAGGAAATAATTGTCAATGCCATGTTACTTTCTTTTAATTCCATGTGTGATCTTTCTAATGTGATCTTCTAGATGTAAACTATAATGCATTTATTTAATGTATTTAAATGTTTTATTAGATAATATTTAAAAAGAATTTTCTCGATAATTCTTTTTTTTAACAAAATTCGTAAGTTACACATAAAATCTATTATTTATTACCTTAGACAAAATTGGTGATTAGTATGAATTTGTGTTTGTGATAAAATGTTTAAGTCAACTCACTCATAATTTAACCAATTA
Organism: Diversispora epigaea; assembly: GCA_003547095.1. Taxonomy (NCBI): domain Eukaryota; kingdom Fungi; phylum Glomeromycota; class Glomeromycetes; order Diversisporales; family Diversisporaceae; genus Diversispora; species Diversispora epigaea. Next base: position 156,819 of record PQFF01000257.1, on the reverse strand, counting down.
TATTTTATGTAAATTTGGCGTGGAGTGATCCCGGAAAATCCGTTGTTCAAAGTCACCAAATTTTAGAATCGGGGATCTCTTAAATTGATTGTAGGGACATAATTAATTATACCATAATTTTTTTTTAATGCGACTAAAACCCTGGCAACAAACAAAAACACAGAAAACATACAGCCACCCCCACTACAAACCCTTCCAAATTTAGGATGTTTCCGAGTTTTCCACTAAGATCAATTTAGATACATTTCTTTTTAATATTAGTACCGACATCTTTTTTTTCCAGGTACCTTGTTATTTATTATTTATTATTTATTTATTATTTTAATATTTGTAATAATTGTTCAGATTATCAACCTTTGATGTTGATACATATGCATATTCTATGCTATTACTAATCTAAAATGTACAATATCCAATATATATTGTTGTATTGTTATAAAATTATAAGGGAAGTTCTAGTTACAACCATGCATTCACATGACTGAATGTTTCACGTGACATAATGAACAAAGTATTTACGAAACTGTGCGCGTTCACGTCCAGCCAATACTCTTACTTGCGTTAAAATTCAAAAAAAGAAATTTTAACAAGGGTTCTTATTGTTGTTGATTTCCTTTTGAATTTTGATGTGCCTAGGCCAGATATATTGAATTCAAACATAAATAAAGAGACCTGGAGAAAGGAACACCCTTTAAGTAAATTATGACCTGGTATCAAAGAGTTTATAATAGTATTTGGCTAATAAACTTATCTATATCAGTATTGAACTTGACCCTAAATATTCCATTAAAATAAACAGAAAAAAAAATATAATTGGATATATATATATTTTTTTTTGAAAATTTCAAAGATCTTTGGCTGATTTTTAACTGGTTATCTTTATTAGTATTATTACAATGCTTAGGTTTTGTATTTAGTGTAAGGTCTCTTTGTTTAACTAATAAAGCATATTTACAATGATTATTTTATAGAAATTTGGCTATATACAATAAATATATATGCACATTTAGTAAACAAAACTAAAGGCAATTAATGGAATGTCAAAAAAAATGATGTTATTTTTTTTCTAAGGACATTTTAATTCAATCATATATATGAACAAATGATATAAATATTTTGATAACAAGAGAAGGGCAAAAGCGAAGATTAAACAATATCATTTCGGTCCCCCTCCTTTAATAATATGTAAAGTTGATTTTATATAATCTACTATTTAAAGTATAATTATTTTTTTGGAAAAAAACAATAATCTACAAGATACACATAATTATTTATAATGTTATGATGGTATACAATAGTAAAGATTGTTACTTTACACATGACTACACAAATGACACATTGCATTGTTTCACGATCAGCTGGTGAACACAAGTTTTAGCCACAGGAATTTTTTAGGGAATTGAAGAGAGATAATATAAAAAATATCATCAAATTTCCCTTTTTATTTGTTGGCATAACGCCACAAATGAATTGCAAGGGACCAATTCTATTCAGCACCGACCATCGATCATCACCTTTGATTGATCAGAAATTTTGCCGAATATACACGTGATAATCACAAATCACATTTTTAATCAATGTATATTTATTTTTAAGACTTTTTTTTTTGCTTAAATTTAATTATGCACAATAAATTTTAATGATTTCAGCATTCAAATGAGAAGAAATACTTGACGAAAAAAAATCGAATTTAGCCCCTGTAATGCTGGTAATGTAAGGTTTATTTCTTTTGCAGCATGTTCTCCATATAAATTTCTATTTAAGAAAATCATTCCATTATTCCGCAGTGACCACACTTGCATTATGTTCATCTATTCCGTAAACTCTTATTAGAAAGAAAACTAATAAGCATAACAATAATAAGCATAAAAGGCAAAAGGCTATTTAAACATAATTACCGACAATAAATAGTCATATGATGTACAATTATGGATATGCAGTATTATATTTGACAAATTACAAACAGTCGAACCATTTAAAAACACGCCACATTAACATTTTACAAGATATCCAATTACACCACCCAACTCTTTTTTTTTCAGTTTCATTGCAAATGGTCAAGAAATAATAACATAACAATTTCTTTTCAAATATTTTTTTTTTGTGACATGTATTTTACCCCACCTTTTTGTGCTTCTTGTCCCATTTTTCCATATTCTCCTATTGGAACCTTTTTATTTATCCACAAAAAAACGATTGATTGCAGATTTATTGTGAACAGTTCTTTATTGTAAAATCAAATATATATATATATATATATATATATTGTGTAGTATAGTTATTTAACTAAAAAGTATATTTTTTAGAATAAATTAAAAAAAAGTACAACAAATTTTAAGTAAATAAAAGTCGAGAAATGGATATCACCTGTGGATGAATTTTTTTATATTAGTTAATCTTTAAATAATATTAATGTGTAGATAAGTAAGTGCAGTAGTAACACAGCAGTACGATAGTCTATCGATAGTCTATTGATAGTCTATTGNCGACAATAAATAGTCATATGATGTACAATTATGGATATGCAGTATTATATTTGACAAATTACAAACAGTCGAACCATTTAAAAACACGCCACATTAACATTTTACAAGATATCCAATTACACCACCCAACTCTTTTTTTTTCAGTTTCATTGCAAATGGTCAAGAAATAATAACATAACAATTTCTTTTCAAATATTTTTTTTTTGTGACATGTATTTTACCCCACCTTTTTGTGCTTCTTGTCCCATTTTTCCATATTCTCCTATTGGAACCTTTTTATTTATCCACAAAAAAACGATTGATTGCAGATTTATTGTGAACAGTTCTTTATTGTAAAATCAAATATATATATATATATATATATATATTGTGTAGTATAGTTATTTAACTAAAAAGTATATTTTTTAGAATAAATTAAAAAAAAGTACAACAAATTTTAAGTAAATAAAAGTCGAGAAATGGATATCACCTGTGGATGAATTTTTTTATATTAGTTAATCTTTAAATAATATTAATGTGTAGATAAGTAAGTGCAGTAGTAACACAGCAGTACGATAGTCTATCGATAGTCTATTGATAGTCTATTGATAAACTGCTGATTAGACTAACAGTAATAACATACATAAAATATGTAAAAAGATAACTGCTATTATTATTATTTTTAATTTATAGTTTATTTTAGTTTAAATAAGTATCCAAATAAATATTAAAATAATATCTATTTACAGTCAATTTAGTCTATTTGAGTCCGTTTTAAAAGGCTACCGTATTACAGTTACAGAAATTTAAAAAGAACACTAAATTTTATTAAAGTTTATATTGTTTTCAATTAAAGTTATTAGTTTGTGTAAAATTTGATTGACTTTACATCGTTTTTTTCTTCATTAGCAACATAAATGCTAAAAAAAATATTTATTTATTGAAGATCCATTTTCAACAATAACCCACATATGTTATATTGTTAAATCAATTGAGACGAACAACTTATTTTCTCTTTCTTGCAGGAAAAATTTTTAAATTAATTATTTTATTTTATTTTATTTTATTTTTTAATTTTATTATTAACTAAATAATATGTTTTAGTTTGTTATAAATTGAACATCATCTTGGACAATTTGCATTTTTTTATTTTTGAGAAAACCCATTTGTGCAATAATTTCAGAAGAGTCTACGTAATTCCTTTAACGAAGAGTTCTTAAAAGACTCTTTTCCATTAAAAATTCAATTGGTTTTTCTTCCTTTAACGACAAGACAAAATACTCTTCTAACTTGTGATCTAGATATAATATATTTTTTTCACTTAATAGAAAGAAATTTCTATTATTTCTCGAGTTTGAATATTTATATTATATCTAAATACCGAGTTTTTCTTCGTTTTTTAATGGTAAGACAAACTAAAAAACGTTTCCGACGTTTCACCAATTTTGGATTATAAACTTGTTTTAGTATCTAATAATAAATAAAATAATAATGATGATAATAATGATGAATAAATCAAATAATAATAATAATTATAATAATAATAATAATAATAATAATAATAATAATAATAATAATAATAATAATAATAATAATAATAATAATAATAATAATAATAATAAATTTTATTTATATTTTATTATATCAGGTCTTTTAAAATCATACAATTGATTAAATATCGAGTTCATTGAAATCGTCGTCGTAAAAAAAAAATTTTATGCTTTTTTAAAATTGTTTAATCTCTTAAATTTGACTCTTCGATGATATAATATTTACATATTTTATGCATTAATATCCTATTATAAATTCTAATTTGTCACTTTTACAATTGTCACACGTTCGTTTCACTTTTTAGGGTTATTCTACTTTTACTCTCTATACGCCCTATAATTTTTGTCCCTCCCCAAATATATATATATAATTTATCTTTTTTTTTATTTGTTTACTTTATATGCAATTCAAACCCTTTTTTAGAATAAAATTTTTTTGAATATAATAGTGGTCTATTAATATATATATATATACCTCTTTCTCGAACTTTATTTTATAACCATTCTTCAAACCGTTTTTTTCGTAACGACTTGAAGACTTTTTTATGACTTCATACGAATACAAAATATAAAAAAATTATTTTTTTTATTGATATTTACCGAGGAACTATTATTTCCTTTGTACTTATCTTTTCTCTACAACTTCCTTATCTCCTTTTCTCCTTCACGAAATCCATATCTTTTGTTTTTTTTTGATCCTTTTATTGTTTATTTACAAAAAACAAAATACAAATACTTATTTAGTTAATTATAATTTGAACATTTCTTACTTAAAGTAAGTATAAAACATTCTTTGTCAATTGCAATTAAAATATCCAAATTATCAATATGGTTTATTTTTATTATTATTGATTATCGGATAATATGAATTCCATTCAATCCGATATAAAATGACGCAATGGATTTTTGTTTTCGTTGATCTCTTTCCAATTAGTTTCAATTTTTTAACTCTTTTCAAACTGTCTTTTTTTTTTTATTTTTATTTATTAATTATTTTTATTATTTTTTATTATTATTATCAATCAATTATTATTATTATTATTTTTTTTTTTAGAAATCAAAAACATGGTCCACTCACCTTTTCCTCAAGAATACAGTTATCCCGTGGTACACCATATTGAAAATATGTCTTCAAAGTTATCATTTAATGATAATGATAATAACATGTCTAAAAAGAGAAAACAAGATTTCCAGTTTCCAATGATGTCTTCTTCTTCTGTTAATGATTATTATCAAAAATCCCAGTTTTTATACTCGCAACAACAACAACAACAACAACAACAAACTTCGCAATATAATAACTTACCGTATCAACTCACTTCTGCCGCCACTACTTGGAATGATTATATTCGGTCGAACCCTTCCACTCCTACAAATTCTCCCCCACAATCAACTCGTTCCGATTCTATTAACTTACCCGATTACATAATTTCGGATAATCTATCCGGAAATTTATCTTTGTCTGCTTCTGACAGTATTTATGGATTTGAATCTTTATATAATAATCNTATTATCAATCAATTATTATTATTATTATTTTTTTTTTTAGAAATCAAAAACATGGTCCACTCACCTTTTCCTCAAGAATACAGTTATCCCGTGGTACACCATATTGAAAATATGTCTTCAAAGTTATCATTTAATGATAATGATAATAACATGTCTAAAAAGAGAAAACAAGATTTCCAGTTTCCAATGATGTCTTCTTCTTCTGTTAATGATTATTATCAAAAATCCCAGTTTTTATACTCGCAACAACAACAACAACAACAACAACAAACTTCGCAATATAATAACTTACCGTATCAACTCACTTCTGCCGCCACTACTTGGAATGATTATATTCGGTCGAACCCTTCCACTCCTACAAATTCTCCCCCACAATCAACTCGTTCCGATTCTATTAACTTACCCGATTACATAATTTCGGATAATCTATCCGGAAATTTATCTTTGTCTGCTTCTGACAGTATTTATGGATTTGAATCTTTATATAATAATCCTTTCGCTTCAATTAATGCTTCATTACCTCTAAATACAATTTCCGACTTTGATAATACTACAAACTTTGGTTATGGAGATATTCCTGACCCATCAATTGGAAATTCTCCAATTTCTAGTTCCGATTCTACATACGAAGAAATAATGTGTGATAATCATCAAATTGAAAGTAATTTGGATTCCTCTGATGATCAAGACAATTCACAAAAGAATTCTTCTTCTGTAACTGGGTTGTATGACCCTTTAGCTGGATTGGCTACCGCTGCTTCTATGATATCTTGTAATCGAGATTCAGTAAATGGTGAGGTGGATGCCCGAAATCGTAGACCCCACTTGGTTTTGGATATTAAACCTAACGCTTATGATTTCGGATACATAGAATCTCTCTCTAGTTCCCCTTCATCCGCGGTCACTATGCCTCCAACCCCAGTTTACTTTGACGTAACCAATTCAACTTTAACTGATGGTTACACTTTTTTCCAAACTGATCAGTCCGGTTCAATCTTTACTGCAGATAAAATTAATGAAAATCCTCAAACAGTTTCTCCAGCTGCAGTTACTTTCACCCCAAATTATGCTTCGATGATTACCCCAAATGCAACTACTCTTGACTCTGAACATGAATATTTTAATCAACAATTTCATTCTCGTTCACAACCAAGGAGACGTAAAAGTATTTCAACATCGAATCCACAAAATATTAAGACAGAACCTCGAACTCCAGCTCTTTCACCACCTGAATCACCCAATGAATCAATATCTTCTGCTTGTTCTTCCCCTCCATCTCCATCTTCTCCTCATACTCCATCTTATAAATCTCATAAACGTAAAATTTCCACTATTATGGAAGAAGAAGAAGATATATTGACTTCATCAGTTGTAAATAACGTCGGTAATATATCTCTCGTTACTTCCGGATTCGCTAATGATATGACTAATACTATTAATCCTGGACTTACTCAAAGTGCCACCACAAGCATTATGAGGTTAATTTATATTTTATTTTTATTATATTTTTTTTTATTATATTGAACTTTGTTTTTAAATTTATAAAATCTAAATGAATATTGTCTATATATTGTTTCTAGACATGTAATTCAACAATATTTGAATTCTAGTAACCCCGCTACAATGGGTGAAAAAACTGTCATGGTCTTGACTTCAAAAGTTGCTCAGAAGTCATACGGAACAGAGAAAAGGTGTGTTTAGTTAATAAATATTTTATTTGTTTTTTAAATCAGATTATTTTGATTTTTTTGATGATTACTTAATAAATTAACTAATAATAAATTATATTGAAAAATTAGATTTTTGTGTCCTCCGCCCACAACTTTGATTTTGGGAACAAATTGGTGGTCACCAACTCCAAATAACATAAATCATTCAACGACTACTTCCACTACATATAGTCCACCTAAAATTTCTGTAGGAATTTCTGGTGAACAAGGTCATCAATCAGGGATTCTTGAATGGATTAGTCCATCCGGTAATCCTCTTGATCCTAACTCATGTTCTGAAATGGCATTTAGTGGAAAATGTGTATCCAAACATCTATATATTAATGACGCTGATGAAAAACGTAAAAGAGTCGAAGTTTTAGTAAACATTCAAAGTCCAATGGGCCATAATTTTGGTACATTTGCTAGTAAGCCAATTAAAGTTATCAGCAAACCTAGTAAAAAACGGCAAAGTGTGAAAAATATGGAATGTAAGTTCAAAAGTGTTTTATCAACTTATTTATGAAATAATTATAATAATTATATGAATATATATATATATTTATTTATATTTATTTATTTATTTATTTAATTAAAAATTCTCTTCATTCTCTTAGTATGCATTCATCATGGAACTACGATTTCGCTCTTCAATCGTATTCGATCTCAAACGGTCTCAACTAAATATCTCGGTGTTTCGATGCAAAACGCCAATCAAACGTTTGGTCCTTGGAACTATGGTAGTAATCATATATCACCAAACCCAAACGAACAACCTCATCCATGTTTTGTTGCTAGAACAGGAAGCTGGGATCCATTTATAATTTGGATCGTAGACCCTAATTATGTTAAAAGTAAAGACGATCATTCTCCTCAACAATCAAGCAACCCTAATTTCCCTAGACCCCCACCTGCTGCTATTAAATCAACCAACGGCAATCCAATACCAATTCATTATAATCAACCAATCGTTTTGCAATGTTTGACAACTGGAATGACTAGCCCAATAATGGTCATTCGAAAAGTTGATAAAGGTAGCATGGTAATTGGTGGAGGTATCGTGGAAAACGTGAATGGATTAGGTGAAGCTGCAGAAGGTAATATTTTAATATTTTAGTATTTTAATATTGTAATGCATAAATTTATGTATAATAAAAATTCATTTATTAAAAATAATTCTTTTTTTTTACGCGTTATTATAGCTTTAGGTGATCCTGTTTCACAACTCCATAAAGTTGCATTTCAAATAAAAGATACCAATGTATCATCTTCTCTATCTACTTCACCGACATTCCATTCTACAAACAATCAGCATCTTCCAGGACCCGGTACTTATCTTGCTTGCCTTGGTGATATAGTTGGAATGCAAAGAGCAAATGAAGGTCGTAAAATAATAGCTCAACCTTCAGCATTGTCAATCAATACAAACTTTTTGGACATGAAGACGACGACTTCAACATCTTCATCATCTGATCTCCCTGCGAAGACGGTTGCTTCTTGGGCTGCTACTGATTTTCCATCTTCATTAGCGGAATCAGCAGCAGTCTCTATGGAAGGAGGAAGAATTATTCGTAAAAGACGTGTTTCTTCAGTACTTATTAGACCTCAATCACAATTAAAATCCGCATTAGCAAAAAACAGAAGAAGGGGTAATAGTTTGAGCGGTGTGGCAAGTGAAGTTGATCTTGCAAAGTTTGCTGCGAATGCTAGAAATTCCACTAATCATCGAAACCATGATAATGCTGGTGCCTTATGGACAGAAGATGTTACAGATGCAGCTGTTTGGACCATTGTTGGAACAGGTAAAACTTTTATAAAATGTTTTCGGAATCAATTATCATTTTTTTCATTTATTAGATTTTTATATTAATTTTATAATATCAATTTATTATTTTGTAGATTGTGCTTCATATACATTTTATTCACCACAAAATATAGTTACTAGCCCATCTCATCATTTATCATCATTTTTACCTTCTACACCTGTAACACCACTTCCAAAAATTTCAAATATTGTGAGTGCTACTACATCACCCATTATATCATCAGCTACATCATCAGTTTCAGTTTCAACATCAGTTCCATCACTAGCTACATCATCAGCAAATAATTCATCACAAGGTCATCAATCTACGACACCGAATACGATCACAATATATGGTGAAAATTTTACACGGGATTTAATAGTATGGTTTGGGGATATTCCAAGTCCAAGAATAGAATTTAGATCAAAAGATTGTTTAGTATGTTGGTTGCCAGATGAATTAGTATACGAAATGGAACATCCGAATAATAATAAGCAGCAGGACATTGGCCTTCAAGGCCGTCACCTTCCAATCGGAAGAGTTGGTACCACAGGAAAACCTATTTTATTAAGTCGTGGTGATGGGGTTGTATTTAAGACCGAAAAATTTTGGTCATAATTATTTATTTCTACAAAAAAAAAAAAAAAAATCGCCAAAAAAAAAAAAAAATTTCTTCAAAAATTATTGTGCTGGACGTTGGTAAATTTACTATTTTTTTTTTAAACAATTTCCTTCTATTTCCCATCGTGTCAATTTCTCCTCCGCATCGATTTTACGATTTTTCTTTCGAATAAAAACATTTCACTTGTTCGACTTTCTATTTTATTTTATTTTTTATTTGCCGATTTTGGTTACCATTTTCTGTTAATATTTTTTTTTCTTGTAATTATTTTTTTTTCCATTAATAAGGTGTTTTTTTACAACACAACGAAATTCATTTTCCCCAAGAATATATATAAGAATTGTCATTTCTTTTGGTCTTAAAAAACCAAAAGGAAGACTTTATGAATGAAAATTTACTTATTAATAATGTATAATTGTTTTATATATGATTTCTGTTGAAAAAAAAAAAAAAATCAAAAAAAAATCAAAAAAACTCTTGTAAATATCCACAACAAACAAAATTATACTTCAATATTTTTTTCTTTTTTACGAAAAAAAAATTATCTCCCAAAACCTATTATATTCCGAAAACCAACCACAAAATATTTATATAATCACACCTTTACTTTTTTTTATAAGAAGGAGAATAATTTATTTTTCTAAAAAAATTATATATATATATATATAAACTTTAAGATTGATAATCTTGTACAAAAATTTTTTTTATCTTGTTATATAATAATTTTTCTTTTTTTTTTTTTCGTTTTATTAATGTAGTAGTTTTAGTGATTAAGTGTGGACTATTGAATTTTTTTTAAAGCAAATTTTAATAATAATAAAAAAAAAAATTTGAAAAATTAAAATTAAAAAATTCTAGTGATCATCACTCTTTTGATGCCCTCCAAAATGTCAAATTACAATAAATCGAAATCATCAAGCTAAATTTTATATTTATGGAAAAATGAAAATAGAAAAAGAAAGATTAATAAAGATTAATAATCCAATTTAAGTATTAAATTCAAATTTATCCTTACTTTATCATTATACTTCATAATCTTGCGTTTGATTTTAGAAGTATCCACCCATGTTACGAAATCTTCTAGATTCCTATTTAATAACGATTTAAAATTGATTCTAAAATAATAATAATAATAATAATAATAATAATAATTANGTGCAATAATTTCAGAAGAGTCTACGTAATTCCTTTAACGAAGAGTTCTTAAAAGACTCTTTTCCATTAAAAATTCAATTGGTTTTTCTTCCTTTAACGACAAGACAAAATACTCTTCTAACTTGTGATCTAGATATAATATATTTTTTTCACTTAATAGAAAGAAATTTCTATTATTTCTCGAGTTTGAATATTTATATTATATCTAAATACCGAGTTTTTCTTCGTTTTTTAATGGTAAGACAAACTAAAAAACGTTTCCGACGTTTCACCAATTTTGGATTATAAACTTGTTTTAGTATCTAATAATAAATAAAATAATAATGATGATAATAATGATGAATAAATCAAATAATAATAATAATTATAATAATAATAATAATAATAATAATAATAATAATAATAATAAATTAAACCTTGTGACTAGATATGCAGGATCTGTAATAGTTTCAGGTCCAACACGAATGTGACCTTGTTCAATAAACGTAACAGCTTCTTTAACCGTTTCTGCCATTTTTAACCTACACATCACTATCGGTAATCTCCGCCTATTTTAACAGAATTATTTTTCTCTTTCTCTAAATGATCAGACAATAATAAATTCATATAACTTCCTAAATTATTATAACAGACCTACAAAAGGCGGATACAGTAATGTTATCTACTTGACTAAATTGGTTATTGGACGTAATCAACCCCATTTGATACAATTTTTCCAACAAAGCCGCCTCCTGTTTAGTCCTAAACGGATCACGTGGATCCAATAAAGAAATTCGGTTGGCCAGTTTTTTTATTGAACCGCATAACTTATTGTATTTATGATAATCTTCTCGTTGTTGTAAATGATACCGACGTATGATTTGAATTTCACGAATATTATTTTCATTTTTCCACTGAATACATATAATAAAACCCCCCTTCCTCCATATTAATAAATTTTAAAATCAAAAATCAAATTAAACCAGAAAAATTACCTGGAGGAAATCAACTTTCTTTAATAATTTTCTTTCATGATATTTAAGTTTGCGAACCATTTTCTTATTCGAAATTATTGAAATCTTCCAGTCCTTCAATATTTAAATGGTTTTGATCCGTTTGTGTAACACTTATTGGGTTGATAATAACTCAGATGATCGACATAAATTAAAATAGTTATATAATATCATATGACTTTCAACCTATCAAAAAAAATTTATTATCAGATAAAATATAATAGTATCCCTTAAACTGTAAGCAATTCCGGGCAAAATATGTGGTGAGATTTTTATCATGAATAGCTGATCATTAATAGCATGTGATCAAACTTCAAACTTTTGAACTATAATATAAAAGTCACATGTTTACTCTTTATCTTTAAACATCTTCTTGAAAATTGATTGGAGTTGACTGAAATAATAATAGAAAATATAGAATTAATTATGATAAAAAATAGTTACTATTATAATTTTTGAAATTATAAAGTAGAATTTCAACTTTAAATAAGAGCAAAAATAATAATAATTTTTTTTTAAATTTGTAAAATTTGTTTTTACTAATTAATGTCAAAAATATTATTAAGCAACCTCAAAGTTGAGAATGAATTACATCTACCACAAAATTCTCACACCTATTACTTTAAAATTAACTGAATAATAAATTTTTAAAATTTATACAATAATTTTTTGAAATTTTAAAATCTAAACAATTATTATTTAGTTAAATTTAAAGTAATGGGCATGAAAATTTTATAGTAAATGTGATTTATTCTAAACTTTGAGATTATTTAGTACTATTTTTAATATTTAATTAGTAAATAAAAGACTTATATATGTGGCAATTATTTTTAAAATTTTAAAATAAAAAAATTCAACAAAAGTATTTAATTTTTATTTTTTTTTATATATGTGATATTTTTATTAAATTTTAAAATTTTAAATAAAAATATATAATCATTGTTTATGCAAAATTACAAAATGATTGGTTAATATTTAAAGAAATTATTAAAGGATTTATATTAATTTTTATAAAATACAAGCAAATTTGCTTACAAAACAGTTTAAGGGATAATAAGAGAAAACTTATTTCTCACCTGGATAAATTTCTCATCTCCAAGATTTTTTATAATTGTTATATTATATCCTCTGGATATTAATTTTTATTATATTTTTTTTGGATTTAGTTTTTTTTAAAATTAAAAAATATATAAAAAAAAATTATTTCTTATTTGGATAAATTTCATAAATTTCTCATCTTCAATATTTCTTATAATTGTTACATTATATTACACCTTCTGAATATCAATTTTTATTATATTTTTTTTAGATTTAATTTTTTTAAAATTAGAAAATACTATGTCACATTATTTTTCACCTAGTAATTACATTAGGAAATTTTAAAAAGCAAAAATTTTGTACAATTTTTTCGAAAAGTTTTGAAGTGAAAATTTCTGGAAAATTTTCATATAAAATTTGTGAAAATTTTCAAAAAACTTATGCAAATTTTCGTAAATTTTCGCAAAAATTTGTGGAAATTTTTAATTAAATAAAAAATGTTTTTTATTTTGCAACACAAAATGATCTTGTTTATTTATTAAATGAATAATCTTGTTTTGAACTCTTTTAAAAATTATTATTCTCATGAAATTTTAAGACAAAAATTTTTGAAAATTTTTGAAAATTTATTTATTCAAATAAGTATACTCACTTGCCAAAAGTATCCGGCCAATTATTTTTTAATAAATTTAATAAATTTCTAAAGTGAATTATAACACAAGAAATAATTCAAATTGCATAAACTTTTTTTTAAAAGAATCCTCTACCAAAGGGCTATTATATGATATCTTATTTGTTAAAATCTGATATTTTCTATACCTGCCACCCAAATTCGAAATCCAAATGCCAAAATCCCAAATGCCAAAATCCCAAATCCCAAATTATAATTAGTATTTTTTGCCGAAATCCCAAATCCCAAATCCCAAATACTAGTAATTTGTACATTTTGGCGTCCCAAATCCCAAATTATTTGGGATTTGGGCAACACGTATAATATTTTCTTGTGCAGTAATTGTGTTTTAAATGAAATTAACCAAAAATGTTAAATTGAATTAATAACAGTAATATCTTTTTATTTTAATAACTATTTATCGTAAGTACTAACTATCTTATACAGACTTGTAGCTTATAACAAGAGCTACAATTTTTATTAATACTATATTCAACATTTTCTAATTAAAATCAGAACTTTACTTANAAATGAATAATCTTGTTTTGAACTCTTTTAAAAATTATTATTCTCATGAAATTTTAAGACAAAAATTTTTGAAAATTTTTGAAAATTTATTTATTCAAATAAGTATACTCACTTGCCAAAAGTATCCGGCCAATTATTTTTTAATAAATTTAATAAATTTCTAAAGTGAATTATAACACAAGAAATAATTCAAATTGCATAAACTTTTTTTTAAAAGAATCCTCTACCAAAGGGCTATTATATGATATCTTATTTGTTAAAATCTGATATTTTCTATACCTGCCACCCAAATTCGAAATCCAAATGCCAAAATCCCAAATGCCAAAATCCCAAATCCCAAATTATAATTAGTATTTTTTGCCGAAATCCCAAATCCCAAATCCCAAATACTAGTAATTTGTACATTTTGGCGTCCCAAATCCCAAATTATTTGGGATTTGGGCAACACGTATAATATTTTCTTGTGCAGTAATTGTGTTTTAAATGAAATTAACCAAAAATGTTAAATTGAATTAATAACAGTAATATCTTTTTATTTTAATAACTATTTATCGTAAGTACTAACTATCTTATACAGACTTGTAGCTTATAACAAGAGCTACAATTTTTATTAATACTATATTCAACATTTTCTAATTAAAATCAGAACTTTACTTAGACACAACTAAAAATAATTGAAATTATTAAAAATTTGACTTGATATTGACAAATAATTATCAATCGTTCTCATATATAAAATTTTATTTTTTACTAATTAAAAGTTAAACATAATACTAAGTAATCTTAAAGACAAATATATTGTGCACCTGTTACAAAAATATTAGACCTTTGTCATAAGAATTGAAGAAATAAATAATGTTTGAATTTTAATATATAATTGTTAATTATTTATTATTTAACAATAAAACATCAGAAATGAGTCTAATTAACCTTAAAGACAGGTATGTTGTACATCTACTGTAAAAATTTTAAAATTATAGCATAAGAATTAAGGAAGTTTTTATATGTAACAACTTTTGAAAAATATTACATCAGAATAAAGTGATCAGCAATTATTTGTCGCAAAATCCTTACTAGATTTATCTATAAATTTCAAAGACAAATTGTAACAAAATAGATAATTAAAATTATATAAAACTTTTTTTTAACCAAATTTTCTAATCAAGAGCTATCATATAATACCTTGTGTGTTAAAATTAGATATATATTTGCACATAAATTTTAGTTTAAATGAAATTAACCAAAAATATTCAATTGCATAATTGATCGTAAAGTCTTTCGATTTTGATAAATATTTATCATAGATATCAACTTTCTTATACAAACTTGTAGCTTAATATGAGAGCTATAACTTTAATTATTATAGTTTTTAATATTTATTAGTAAAAATAAAAACTTTACTTAAAAATGAATAAAAAATATTCATATTAATATATTGTTTAAATTCTTGTTACATCAAAATTATAATTAATAAATTTTTTAAGCATTATTTAATATTTAGTTGAATTTCCTTTATTTTTTATTACAGCATTTATTCTTTTTGACATACTTTTTACTAATCTAATAAGTTAATTTTCATCAATATTATTCTATTCTTCTTTTAATACTTCAAAAAATTCTTTTTTATTTTTTGAAATAAATCTGCGTTTTCTAACCTTTCTTTTCAATATACAGTCAGACCTATGTATAATCATCACCTCGGGACCAAATTTTGGTGGTGATTATAAGCAAATGTGATATTACAAAAAACTTGTATATAATCACCACATAAAAAAAAGATATTACTGGTGATTATAAATTTTATTGACAGACACAGCTTGATTTAATTGGTTAAAAATTAACACGTGTAATGCATGACTTAATGCATGTGATTGGTGTAATCATAAGTTTGAAATTTTACTGACTGAACTTAACGCGTGATCTATGTTTTCAAGTCAGAAGACAATATATTACTAATAGATCACATGAAATATGTGATTATACATGGGGAAATTTCTTATAGATGGGATTATAATTAGTGGTGATAGTGATTATACATAAAATCAATATATAAGGTGATTATATATAGGAAAAATTAATATAAAAAATTTGGGACCAAAAAAAACAGTGATTATAACGAAAGGTGATTATATATGAGGTGATTATACATAGGTTTGACTATATCCCTCAAATTTTCAATTGGATNTTATTCTTTTTGACATACTTTTTACTAATCTAATAAGTTAATTTTCATCAATATTATTCTATTCTTCTTTTAATACTTCAAAAAATTCTTTTTTATTTTTTGAAATAAATCTGCGTTTTCTAACCTTTCTTTTCAATATACAGTCAGACCTATGTATAATCATCACCTCGGGACCAAATTTTGGTGGTGATTATAAGCAAATGTGATATTACAAAAAACTTGTATATAATCACCACATAAAAAAAAGATATTACTGGTGATTATAAATTTTATTGACAGACACAGCTTGATTTAATTGGTTAAAAATTAACACGTGTAATGCATGACTTAATGCATGTGATTGGTGTAATCATAAGTTTGAAATTTTACTGACTGAACTTAACGCGTGATCTATGTTTTCAAGTCAGAAGACAATATATTACTAATAGATCACATGAAATATGTGATTATACATGGGGAAATTTCTTATAGATGGGATTATAATTAGTGGTGATAGTGATTATACATAAAATCAATATATAAGGTGATTATATATAGGAAAAATTAATATAAAAAATTTGGGACCAAAAAAAACAGTGATTATAACGAAAGGTGATTATATATGAGGTGATTATACATAGGTTTGACTATATCCCTCAAATTTTCAATTGGATTAAGGTCAGGACTTTGTACAGACCATGGAAAAAATTCAATTTTGTTTTCATTTTTCCAAGTTTTAGTTTTTTTTAAAACATAACAAGGTTATTGTTATCTTGAAAAATATGATTTTCTATTCCTAAATTATTTAAAAATGGAATCAAATATTCTTTAAGTAATTCTATATATCTATCAGAATTAAGTGTTCTTTCAATTAATACCAAAGGACCTATTTTATTATTGCAAAAACATTCCTAAACCATGACTTCTTCTGAATTTTTGACAGTTGGTTTTAAACAATCAAATTTGTATTTTTCATCTTTTTTACATCAAACCCAATTTTGTGAATCATTATTAAAAATTTCAAATCTGGATTCATCACTTCAAATAATTGAATTCCATTTTGTAATCCAATTTTTTTTCATTCTACACCATCTATATTTTTTTTTTCGATTTATTTCAGAAATAAAAGGTTTTTTCTTGACAGTATGTTCACTATAACCTTCTTGATAAAGAGTTTTTTATACTGTTCTAGAAGAAACTAGTTTATTTATTATTTCATTAAAATTTTCAGTAATTTCTTCTAAAGTTTTATTTCTATTATTTTTTGTTATTTTTATTAATTGCCTATTATCACATTCTGATAGAATTTTAGGTCCATCAGAATGTGGTAATGTAGAAGTCAGACCTTGTTCATTATATTTTTTTATGACATCTCCTACAGTTGACTTGGGATGCTTTAATAAATTAATAATTTGCTTTTGTGTATGTTTCTCTCCTTTATATAAACCAATTATTTCTCCACGTTCAAAATTAGTAAGTTCTTTTCCTTTGGGCATAATTTTGAAATTTTGAAATAATTATTAAAAATTATTTTTCAAAAACAAAAGTAAGATAATTTATCAAATTTATTAAATTAATTTAGAAAAAAATTTACTATTTTATTGTAAAAATATTGATATTTAAAAATTATATTTTTTATATTATAAAATAAAAATTAACAGCATATGCAATTTCTTTATTTTTTTTTTAAAAAATACATTTTCAAATTTTAGAAAATATTTATTTTACAAACTTTCTATTATAGTAAATTTTATAATAATCTGTGAAAGAATTTAAACAGTATATTAATATGAATATTTTTTATTTGTTTCTATTATTTTCACTAACAAATATTAAAAACTATAATAATTAAAGTTATAGCTTTCATGTTAAGCTATAAATGTGTATAAAATAGTTAATATCTATGATAAATATTCATCAAAATCGAAAGACTTTACGATCAATTATACAATTGAATATTTTTGGTTAATTTCATTTAAACTAAAATTTATGTGCAAGCATATATTCAATTTTAACACACAAGGTATCATATGATAGCTCTTGATTAGGAAATTCGTTTAAAAAAAAGTTTTATATAATTTTGATTATCCATTTTGTTACAATTCATCTTTGAAATTTATAGATAAATCTAATAAGGATTTTGTGACAAATAATTGCTGATTACTTTATTCTGATGTAATATTTTTCAAAAGTTGTTACATATAAAAACTTCCTCAATTCTTATGCTATAATTTTAAAATTTTTACAATAGATGTACAACATACCTGTCTTTAAGGGTAGGGTTCACCTCCTTATATGTTTATTATGAAATATGATAGCAAAAATTTATGCGATCAGTCGATTACTCAGTTAATACTGATCAACATGTGATCGTAATTTTAGCCAATTATATTACGAATATTATGAACGATTTTATAATTTTAATAAATTTATTTAATTTTATATAATAATGGATTTGTACAAATAAAGAATGTCAACTAGAACTCTACGTGAAAAATAATTCACCCTTCCAAATTTTCATTACTGATCTCAGAATTTGGTTAGGAACTTTTTACTCAAACTTATAAACGATAAATTCTCAACATTAACCAACCTTAATAAAAGAAATTCTTCTCTTTATACAACTGATATATGCTTGTTCTGCCAAGTGGAAACTATACATGTCGTCAAAACTATTGAATTGAGTCAGACGCAATTAAAATTAAGAAAAATTGGAGTTGAGTCAAGGCAAATTTTGATTTTTACTAGTGATTGACGCAATTAGTTGAGTCAGACGCAATTAAAAATTGAGATTTTAAGAGTTGAGTCAAGGTCAAATTAGTTTTGACGACATGTATAGTGGAAACAGAGAATAATATTTACATATTTACATGCGCATCTCAAATAGGAGTAGAATCGAAAAAGAATTTCATCAAAATTATTATTCATGAAGTTATAAAATATTCTACAAAATAATCTGAAATTGGTACGCTAAGAAGGAAACTCCAGTTAATTTTGACTTCCGTAACCAATGCCTAATGATTAGACTGGTTAGACTAAACTTTNCGATCAGTCGATTACTCAGTTAATACTGATCAACATGTGATCGTAATTTTAGCCAATTATATTACGAATATTATGAACGATTTTATAATTTTAATAAATTTATTTAATTTTATATAATAATGGATTTGTACAAATAAAGAATGTCAACTAGAACTCTACGTGAAAAATAATTCACCCTTCCAAATTTTCATTACTGATCTCAGAATTTGGTTAGGAACTTTTTACTCAAACTTATAAACGATAAATTCTCAACATTAACCAACCTTAATAAAAGAAATTCTTCTCTTTATACAACTGATATATGCTTGTTCTGCCAAGTGGAAACTATACATGTCGTCAAAACTATTGAATTGAGTCAGACGCAATTAAAATTAAGAAAAATTGGAGTTGAGTCAAGGCAAATTTTGATTTTTACTAGTGATTGACGCAATTAGTTGAGTCAGACGCAATTAAAAATTGAGATTTTAAGAGTTGAGTCAAGGTCAAATTAGTTTTGACGACATGTATAGTGGAAACAGAGAATAATATTTACATATTTACATGCGCATCTCAAATAGGAGTAGAATCGAAAAAGAATTTCATCAAAATTATTATTCATGAAGTTATAAAATATTCTACAAAATAATCTGAAATTGGTACGCTAAGAAGGAAACTCCAGTTAATTTTGACTTCCGTAACCAATGCCTAATGATTAGACTGGTTAGACTAAACTTTGGTGAAGTATGTAACTCTCTCGATACAACAGTATTTTATGTAAAAAGTTGACTATCAGTAAAAACAATGTATGGTATTAGTAAATGTATTTTATAAAACTAATTTGACTAATTTTCCAAAATAACTTTTCACAATAATAGGAGTAACTTGATATATATTCAAATATATATAAATATATTAATATATTAGAGTTCGATGATGATGAGGTAATGATAAACTGTACCATAGATTATATTTTAGCAAGTTCTTCTATATACTTCATTTGTCTTATAATTATGTATTTATTTTTCAAATTTAATAAAAAATTTCTTGGAGCAAGATTCCAGTAGTTAAAAAAAATATTCCATTTTATTAAAAAAATATTAAATTTATTTATTTATTTATTTTATTAAATAATTTCAACTTTGTATTTTGGCCTTTTCTAATGCATTTTTAACAAGACCAAAAATAAATATACTACAAGAATAACACTGGTCAAATGAACAAAAATCGGAATCCTATTGATGACAGAAATATGCATAAATCGGACATCCTATTTGTGAAAATTCATAAATCGGAAATTCCTATTAACAAATCGAAAAAAATCGACTGCCTATACTTAATAAATTTTAGCAAATTTAGCCATCAATCGGAATCCTATTCATGCTAAAACCGTCCTATTTTTTTCCATTCGACCAGTGTAAGTTTGACCTGTTGATAACCTATTCAATATAATATCTTTTTCAACTAATTTTCGTAAAATCAAATTATCTAATAATAAAAAAACATCTTCTTTAGTTTTCAATTTTTTTATAAATTTTTTTTGATAAATAACAAAAGAACCAAATTTTTCTTTAATATCTTTTGCTTGTGATTGTCTAAATACATCTACAACATTATTTCTGATTATTTGTTGTTCTGTTTTAGTTAGAGGTGCAGACTTATGCTAGAATCTGAGTCACGTCTTCATCTCAATTTTCACGTCAATTTGTCACAATGTAGTAAGATGTGACCATAATAGTAAAACGTAATCATAGTAGTAAGACGTGACTATGATTGTGTGTTGTGACCATGGTCGTGTGTTGTAACTATGGTCGTATGTTTATATTTAATTATTATCGATAATAATTAATTATAATTAATTATTTAATAATTAATTATCAATTATTTAAATTATTACTATAATTAATTATTATTATAGTTATTATTGTAATAATTATTATTTCGATAATATTATTATAATTAATTATCAATAATAATAATTATTATTCTGATAATAGTAATAATTAATTTAATTAATTTAATAACTAATTATTGAAATAATTATTATCGATAATTAATTATTATTATAATGATAATTAATAATTATTATCGAAATAATTATTTTGAAATAATTAATTATTAATAATAATAATTAATAATAATTATTATTTCAATAATTCAATAATAATTATTATTAATAATTAATTATCTTGATAATTATTTTCAAAATAATTATTTGATAATTATTATCAAAATAATAATAATAATTAATAATAATTATTATATCGATAATTTGATAATAATAATCAATAATAATTATTATTTTGATAATAATTATTTATAATTATTTCGATAATTCGATAATAATTATAGTAATAATTATTGATAATTATTAATAATTATTATTATCAATAATTAATTATATTATTTTGATAATAATTATTCTCAAAATAATTATTTGATAATTATTATTAAAATAATAATTTTAAAATAATTATTTAATAATTATTATTAAAATAATTATTATCGAAATAATTATTATCGAAATAATTAATTATTGATAATAATAATTATTTATAATTATTTCGATAATTCGATAATAATTAAAGTAATAATTATTGATAATTATTAATAATTATTATTATCAATAATTAATTATATTATTTTGATAATAATTATTCTCAAAATAATTATTTGATAATTATTATTAAAATAATAATTTTAAAATAATTATTTAATAATTATTATTAAAATAATTATTATCGAAATAATTATTATCGAAATAATTAATTATTGATAATAATAATTATTTATAATTATTTCGATAATTCGATAATAATTAAAGTAATAATTATTGATAATTATTAATAATTATTATTATCAATAATTAATTATATTATTTTGATAATAATTATTCTCAAAATAATTATTTGATAATTATTATTAAAATAATAATTTTAAAATAATTATTTAATAATTATTATTAAAATAATTATTATCGAAATAATTATTATCGAAATAATTAATTATTGATAATAATAATTATTTATAATTATTTCGATAATTCGATAATAATTAAAGTAATAATTATTGATAATTATTAATAATTATTATTATCAATAATTAATTATATTATTTTGATAATAATTATTCTCAAAATAATTATTTGATAATTATTATTAAAATAATAATTTTAAAATAATTATTATTAAAATAATAATTTTAAAATAATTATTTAATAATTATTATTAAAATAATTATTATCGAAATAATTATTATCGAAATAATTAATTATTGATAATAATAATTATTTATAATTATTTCGATAATTCGATATTATCAATAATTAATTATTTCGATAACAATTATTTTGATAATAATTATTCTCGAAATAATTATTATCAAAATAATTATTTCGAAATAATTAATAATTATATTATATATTATATAAAATATTTATAGCATCAGTAAATTTTTTTAAACGTAAGCCTTCGAAGTCCTTCACTCTGATAACCTTCGAATACCTCCAACATAAACGTAATATTTACGAAGGTTATTGATACTGAAAACCTTCATTTTTATTAATAAAACGTAATACTCCGGAGATTATTGATATCGACAACCTTCAATAACCTTCACTTTATCATAATAAACGTAATATTTGCAAAGGTTATTGGTCTGATAACCTTCAATAACCTTTGAAAACGAAATTATTACAATAACCTCCGACATAAAAAATTTTCTGATGTATATATGACTATAGTTATAACACATGACTATAATTATAACAACTACAATTATATCATTATATCTCACTATCACAGTTACGTCTTACTACTACAATCACATCTTACTACTATAGTCACGTCTTATTACTACAGTCATGTCTTACTACTATAGTTACATCTTACTACTATAGTTATAACTTATGGTAATCCTTTAAAAAATAAAAAAGATACGTCACATCTACATCTATGCTGTGACTTGAAGGGGTGTCATGATCTCACTATAAGTCTACACCTCTAGTTTTAGTAATTACATCTATAATTTCTAACATTTTTTTCATATCTGATTGAATATCTACATAAACTGGTTTGCCTATTACACGTCAAATATAATTATCACAGACATTACATTCTTGAGGTGTAAGATCTCCTGGCCAAGCAAAATAATTGATAATTGTTTGTTTTCAACATTGATATAATGTTGAACAATAAAACAATACTTCTCTTATTTTATGTTTAGCATTAGATAAATATTTAATACAGTTTAAAGTCATTATTTTTTCATTTTTTTCATTTGTTTCGTTTGTTGAAATTGAACTATAAATAAATAATTTTAAGTGTATTTTTTATAATTTTCAATAATATACAAGTACTTGCCTTTGTCCTCCTATATAAACTCCTATAACTGTTTTAATATCTTTTCTATTGAAAAAAATTATTGCTTTTGCTGGTAATCTGTCACGACCTGCATGTCCACTTTTTTGTACTAAATTTCTTATTAAAAATATAATTATATATAATTTATAATAAACAATATTTATTACAGTATTATATACTTACCAATAGAAATTGGAAATCCTGCATGAATAACTATTTGAACATTTAATTCATTTATTTCCATACCAAAAGCATTAGTTACTACAATTATTTGAATATTTCCTGTCTTCCATAATGAAAGTGTATTTGATTTCTCTTTAGCAGATAATTCACCATGATATATATTAATTATTTCTTTTGAAACTTTTTCTTGAAGATTAGTAAATAATTCTTCACAACTTTTGATTGTTATACAATAAATTATACATTTTCCAATTTCAATTTCATTGATAATTTTTAAAATATTTTCTAAAAATTGTTCTTTATTATCTTTTTTCTTTTGTACTTGAAAAATAATTGAATTTTTTTCAAAATTATTATCTCGAATTAATGATATTTGTTAATAATCTATTCCAAGACGTGATACAATTTCTTGTACACTATACGTGTTGCCCAAATCCCAAATAATTTGGGATTTGGGACGCCAAAATGCACAAATTACTAGTATTTGGGATTTGGGATTTGGGATTTCAGCAAAAAATACTAATTATAATTTGGGATTTGAGATTTGGGATTTTGGCATTTGGGATTTCGGCATTTGGATTTTGAATTTGGGTGGCAGGTATATTGTGCACTACTAATTTGACATGTAGTTGTTAATAATAAAATTGGTACAGTTGGAAAGATTTTTTTAAGATTGCNATATATTAATTATTTCTTTTGAAACTTTTTCTTGAAGATTAGTAAATAATTCTTCACAACTTTTGATTGTTATACAATAAATTATACATTTTCCAATTTCAATTTCATTGATAATTTTTAAAATATTTTCTAAAAATTGTTCTTTATTATCTTTTTTCTTTTGTACTTGAAAAATAATTGAATTTTTTTCAAAATTATTATCTCGAATTAATGATATTTGTTAATAATCTATTCCAAGACGTGATACAATTTCTTGTACACTATACGTGTTGCCCAAATCCCAAATAATTTGGGATTTGGGACGCCAAAATGCACAAATTACTAGTATTTGGGATTTGGGATTTGGGATTTCAGCAAAAAATACTAATTATAATTTGGGATTTGAGATTTGGGATTTTGGCATTTGGGATTTCGGCATTTGGATTTTGAATTTGGGTGGCAGGTATATTGTGCACTACTAATTTGACATGTAGTTGTTAATAATAAAATTGGTACAGTTGGAAAGATTTTTTTAAGATTGCATAAATAATTTCAAGAATTTCTAAATAAAATAAATAAAATTTATTGAAAAAAAAATACATTCATTAAAATTATTACCTAAAATATTCTTGATCTAAAATACAATGTACCTCATCTATTACAAAATAAATTTCTTTACTATTTCCTATATGTTCTAACATTTTTTGAAATCCAATATTAAATTTGAATTTTTCAGGTATTGTTATAATTACACGAATAAGTCCATATACTATTTCTTGAAAAACTTTTTGTTAATAATGTATTGGTTGTACTGTTGATGCATAGAGACCACAACAAGATATTCTTACTTTGATTAATTCAAATACTTGATCATCTACTAATGCCTTCAATGGTGAAAATACCACAGTAATTTCTGTTACTATTATTGATGCCAAAGCATAACATAAACTTTTGCCTCTTCCCATTTGTTTCAAAATAAGAGTATCTTTATTTTGTGTAAATGATTGTATTGCTTCTTTTTGCCCACTTCGAAACTCTGAAAATTGAAAGATTCCTTCAATTACTGATTTGCATATTGTCTCAAAATTAATAATTTCAATAATTTTATTTTTTAGTTGATAACTTTTGTCAATAATTTGATTTTTTAGACCATTATCAATATAAAATTTACATACTTGACAAAGACCTCTAGCAGTATATTTTGGAAATGAATGACATGCAATACATTTTGAAAATGAATAACATGTAATGCATTTGGTTTTTTCATTGAAATCAGAAATGAATATTGCAAATGAAGGTTAAAAACTGTTAGAATCAATTTGTTCTTGGGTTTTTTTACCATAAGATACAAGTTCCTATAAAATTAAATAGTTAAATTAAAAATTATTAATAAATTTTAAAACTTCTTTTGTAAAAAAATAATATTACTTGATCCCAATCAAAAGATTCAAGTTCTTTACGTAAATTTTGTAAAACAAGTGCTCGATCAGTATTATGTTTCTCAATTCGACCTATATTATTTATTCGTTGTTGATCACATTCTTTTTCAATTTTAGATATATTAAAAGGTCCTGATATAATAAAGGAGTATTACAAGTTTGCCGTACTATATTTATTATTTCACAAATTCCTTCATTGTTATATAAAATTGCAAGAGAATGTCTTACTTGATATGAAACAGGATAATTAATTAATTTTGATGTATAAACAAGCTTAATTCTATTAAAAGCTTCATTTTGTGAAGTTCGTGTTGTAGTACCAATTTCTTGTCCAAATAGAATCTTGAAAATAGATTCCAACATTATTTTGAATTGATTATGTTCATTATTTGTATATAATTTTAACGTAGATTCACAAAGTTGAATTTTAGAATTTTGTTTGATCCAGCATATTTCTGGTTAACATAAATCATGATTATTACATAAATGTTGTAATTATACGTGCACATAAAATTATTTTGGGGTTCCGAAATTGCAATTTTGGAGAAAAAAGTCGAAATAGTTTTTCATAGAAGACAAAATTATTTTACTTAAAACCTAAAATTTTTTAACTACCCAGATTTATTCTTTGATTAAAGATACACATAACTGAGTATTTTTTTTACTTCCATATATAAAATGGATTCTGCATAAATCTCAAAGTCGAAATATCTTAAAAATCTAAAATCAATTTTGAGAACATGTATAACTATGATGCTTTACCTTTTTTATAGTTTTTTTTTACATAACAGGTAGTAGTTCAGCAGATTATATTCATAACTTTGCTGTTCTTTACCCTTTCCATGATTTTTCAGAGTTTCAAGTAGTCGTTCAGCAAGTTATTCATAATCTTGCTGTCTAGAAGTAAGATACTCTCAAATGCTAATATGTTTATTTAAAAACAATACACAGGAATTGAATCAGTTTATTCAATACTATTTCTAATATCTTTTTTCTTTTCTTTTTCATTAGTATTGATTTGGAATTTTTCAAAGATTTTCAATAAATTTTATTTTCTATTTTTTTTCAAATATTCAAATTAAATTGATTTTTTGATTTTTTTTAATCACTTTTAAATTAATTGTTATTTTTTGCAATATTTCATAAAATCTTTATTATATAAAAAAATATAATAAACTAATAAATATTCTTTATTATGTAAAAAAATATAATAAACTAATAAGTATTCTTTATTATGTAAAAATATAATAACTAATAAATGTTCATAATGTTCAAAATGTATATAATAATTAATAAATATTCATAATGTTCAAAAATATATATATATACTAATAAATTTCATAATATTCAAAAATATATTGGGTGTATTCACATGTGGATTGGATTTGGATTGGATTAGTTTTAGTTGCACAAATCCTGTTCACATGTTTTGGATTGGATTACTAAATCCAAAATCCAATCCAGATCGGATTACTACTAATTAAATATCAATCTACCTCGCGAGGTAGATTCGCGTTAATTTTTTTATTTTTCTTATTATTCTTATAAAAAATGAAAGAAAATAATACTTTTGTAAATGAAACTTTTGATATAGAAAATCAATCTTCTACACTTTCTTCATGTAAAAATAAAAATAAAGGAAGAAATCAAACTACCAAGTGGGATATCAATTCAACTAAAGCACTTTTAGCTTTTTTGGCACTACGTAAACAAGAAATCATAATCTTAAACAAGTCTCGTGGTCGAACCAACCCTAATTATCCACTATGGTTAGAGTGTAGTGAACATTTAAAAAATCAATATGATATTACAAATTCCCAAGAACAATGTTATAATAAATTTAAAAATTTAACAGCATCACATAAGGTATTTTTAATCTTTGTAAATTTTTTTATAATTGAATAAAATAATTAATTATTTTACATAGAAAGCAAAAGATTCTGAAAGGCAAAGTGGTGGAGCTCCTGTAGTTATATCTTTTAGAACTGAACTTGATGATATTTTGGATGAAAATAGGGCTACATTCAAACCAGTTACCCTTATTTCTTCAGCAAGTACTGAAAATACTGAAATTACAATTAATAGACAAACTAAAAAATGGTCATTACCAACTGAAACATCAACCTTGATAGAATCAAGTGATGAAGATAGTGAAAAGGAACCTGAACCAACATCTAAAAAATTTGCTAAGATTGCAACAGATACTCAAAAATGTACCAAAATCCTTGAAAACCTTTATCTACGAAAAATAATTAAAGATGATGAAAAAAAAGAAATGAGAAAACAAAGAGCCGAAGAAAAAGTTAGAAGAGATGAAGAAAGATGCAAATTAATGTCACTTTTTATCAATAATATAAATGGTAAATTATTTAAAAATATTTTATTTGATATTTTAATATTATAAAATTTTATTAATATGTTTATTTTTTAGGACAACCACAAAATTCTGGTACTTTATATACAACCAACACTTTGTCACCTGTACCTAATTACACATTTCAAAATCCTCCTCAAAAAAATACTGAATTTAATAATTCTGAATTTATTAATGAACATCAATTTGTTCATTATAATTATAATCATTCACAAAATAGAAATTAATTCTAATTCTAAATATTTCACTAAAATTATAATANCTACATTCAAACCAGTTACCCTTATTTCTTCAGCAAGTACTGAAAATACTGAAATTACAATCAATAGACAAACTAAAAAATGGTCATTACCAACTGAAACATCAACCTTGATAGAATCAAGTGATGAAGATAGTGAAAAGGAACCTGAACCAACATCTAAAAAATTTGCTAAGATTGCAACAGATACTCAAAAATGTACCAAAATCCTTGAAAACCTTTATCTACGAAAAATAATTAAAGATGATGAAAAAAAAGAAATGAGAAAACAAAGAGCCGAAGAAAAAGTTAGAAGAGATGAAGAAAGATGCAAATTAATGTCACTTTTTATCAATAATATAAATGGTAAATTATTTAAAAATATTTTATTTGATATTTTAATATTATAAAATTTTATTAATATGTTTATTTTTTAGGACAACCACAAAATTCTGGTACTTTATATACAACCAACACTTTGTCACCTGTACCTAATTACACATTTCAAAATCCTCCTCAAAAAAATACTGAATTTAATAATTCTGAATTTATTAATGAACATTTTCTTAATTTTAAAATATTAATTAATTAATAAAATTTAATTAATAATTTCATTAATTCTATTAATAAAATCTAATTAATAATTCCATTAATCCTACCATGTAATTTATTCTCCAATTCATTTTCATTTGAAATATAAAATTAATTAATAAATAAAATTTTAATAAAATAAAATTTAATAATTCTATTAATTCTTACCATGTAATTCTTTCTCCAATTCATTTTCTTTATTTGAAATATAAAATTAATTAATAAATAAAATTTTAATAAAATAAAATTTAATAATTCTATTAATTCTTACCATGTAATTCTTTCTCCAATTCATTTTCTTTATTTGAAATATAAAATTAATTAATAAATAAAATTTTTAATAATATAATTTAATAATAAATAATTCATTAAATTACCTGTTAATTCAAGTTCTAAATTATTTTCTTTAATTTGTAAATTAATTAAAAATTAAAATTAAAATTAATAAATATAAATTAATAAATGTATTTTATAATAATTTACCTTGTACTTCTATTTCAAATAAATCATCTTGATAAATTAAACGTTTTTTTCGTCATGAAAAAATATAATCAGCTACTAAATCTCTTTCAGTACCATTAATTATATCTACTTCTGATATTGTTACTATACTTGTACGCTAAATTATTTTGGGGTCCCGAAATTACAATTTTGGGGAAAAAAGTCGAAATAGTTTTTCATAAAAGATGAAATTATTTTACTTAAAACCCGAAATTTTTTGACCACCCAGATTTATTCTTTGATTGAAAAGACACATAACTGGGTACTTTTTTTACTTCTATATATAGAATAGATTCTGCATAAATCTTAAAAAGTCGAAATACCTCAAAAATCCAAAATCAATTTTGGGAACATGTATAGTTGTTACATTATTTATCAATCCTTGATCAGAAATAATATCAAATTCATCAATTATTTCTTTTCTTTCTTCACAAATATTGTGAAGAATACAACAACAGCTTACAATATGAGGTACTATTTTAAGATCTGTTTCTATTGGATTTCGCAACACTCTCTAACGTGATTTAAGTAATCCAAAAGCTTGTTCAATTTTAATTCTTGTTGCAGAATGTATATAATTGTAATGATTTTGAACTCGAGTTAAATGTCCATTATTTTTATAAGGTACTAAAAGCCAATCATAATTGATATAATCACTATCACCTAAAATATAAGTTTTGGAAGGTCGTAATAACAAATTGTTATTAAATGAAGAATAAAATGGAGAATTACGCAAAACACGAGAATCGTGAGTTGCACCTGTCCATCCACAATAAATATCCATAAATTTGTATTGTGAATCACAAACTGTTTGTAATACTACACTATAAAATTTTTTCTATTAAAATAATCTATACTATCTTTAGATGGAGCTCTAATAGGAATGTGACTTCCATCAATTGCTTCAATAACTAGTGGAAAACCTTTTAATAGACAAAAACCATTGATACTTTTTGCTATTCATTATTATTTGTTGGAAATCTGAAATAAAAAACATTATAAATATTTTTTAAATTAAAGAAAAAATTACCTGATTTTTTTTTAAAAAAATACATTTATAATTAATTAAATAGTATTTCTAAAATGATAATGAAAAGTTGAAACACCAATACCAAATTGTTGTGCAATTGCACGAAATGATTCACCAGTTGCAAGAAACCACAAAGTTGCAGCCAATTTTAAATGCATTGATATTCCATGGTTTTTTGTTGTTTCAGGTGAAATTTCTCTTAAAATCCATTCAAAGGTATCTCTACCAAGTCGGAAATGCCTTCTAAATTCTTCATTTTGCCACTGCATACAAATATTTGTAAACCAAACTGTACTTTTTGCTTTTTTTTTTCGTTTTTTTTTTTTAAATTTACTTCCATTAAGGGTTTGAAATGTTTGGACAACTCCAGTTAAAATTTCGATTTCCTCATCACTTGAACTACTTAAGTTACTTGAGGAAGAAGAAGTTTCATATAAGGTATCTATTGCAAGTAAAAAAAAGTTTGGTGGTTCGTCATAATGAAAACAATGATCTATAAAAAATATAAATGTCGCGAACAAGATTGGATTGATTTTTGGATTCGGCCAATCAGTTATTAATCTGGATTGAATCTGAACACACCCATTTATAAATAATCTAAAAAATATAATATATTACATCAGAAAATTTTAATAAGCGTAATATTTTGTAATTATTACAAAACGTAAAATTTCCGTAATTTATACAAAGATTTCCCGTAATATTACGTATATCTTTAAAAGATTTCGATATATAATAATTTCACCCATAAAATCACCAATTTCTTACGTCTCGAAAAAATTCCGCAAGATTTCGTAACTTTCTACGTATCTATTACACCTCAAAAAAATTACACCTCGAAAAATTCCGTAATTTTTTTGCAATTTAATTTTTTTTTATGAAAATATTTTTTACTTTCAAATTTTCGTAATATAAATTTTTGTACTTTTTTATGAATATTTACGAAAATATACATAATTAGAAATCATATATTGCAAAAAAATTTATTTTTAATTTCATCAGTAAATTTTTTTAAACGTAAGCCTTTGAAGTCCTTCACTCCGATAACCTTCGAATACCTCCAACATAAACGTAATATTTACGAAGGTTATTGGTACCGAAAACCTTCATTTTTATTAATAAAACGTAATACTTCGGAGGTTATTGATATCGATAACCTTCAATAACCTTCACTTTATGATAATAAACGTAATATTTGCGAAGGTTATTGGTCCGATAACCTTCAATAACCTTTGAAAACGAAATTATTACAATAACCTCCGACTTAAAAAATTTCCTGATGTTATTGTTCTCAAAATTCTTTGAATGATAATAAATTATAGCATAAAATATTTCGGATATTTATAAATAAAATATAATACTAAATAACATCAGTAAATTTTTTTAAACGTAAGCCTTCGAAGTCCTTTACTCCGATAACTTCCGAATACCTCCAATATAAACGTAATATTTACGAAGGTTATTGGTACTGAAAACCTTCATTTTTATTAATAAAACGTAATACTCCGGAGGTTATTGATATTGATAACCTTCAATAACCTTCATTTTATCATAGTAAACGTAATATTTGCGAAGGTTATTGATCCGATAACCTTCAATAACCTTTGAAAACGAAATTATTACAATAACCTTCGATATAAAAAATTTCCAGATGAAAATATAAAAAATACTAAAATACTAAATAAAATAAAATTAAAAATATTCATATTTTAAGGGTAGAGTTTAATCACATGATTATTAATTAATGAAGATCATCTAAAAAATCTTAGAATTATCGTACAAAGCTAACTTATCCCAAACCCTCTGAAAATAATTTTATATTGTCATAACCTACTT
This sequence comes from Diversispora epigaea, assembly GCA_003547095.1. Classification (NCBI taxonomy): domain Eukaryota; kingdom Fungi; phylum Glomeromycota; class Glomeromycetes; order Diversisporales; family Diversisporaceae; genus Diversispora; species Diversispora epigaea. Next base: position 124,381 of record PQFF01000257.1, on the reverse strand, counting down.
CTTACACCCCTAGTATCTAATATTAATAAAAAAAAATTTTATTTAATTAGTATTTTTCTCCTATATCTTCAAAAAACTGTCAAGGTAACTTTTGCATGAGCCCATTGAAGCAAGTTGCACTAAGTAAAGTTGTTAAGAAACATAAAAATAAGATAAAAATAAAATTTTATTACAAGTTATTATGTGATATCTTTCTGTAATTACAAAAATAAATTCAATTATTATAGATAATGGCTCCTAACTGGTGTATGACACTTGTATCGCAAGACCCTATTAATCGAAAAACCTATAAACAGTCAAATGGAAGTTAGATAGTGACTGATTATTCCTTTGGTCTTCACGTTTTAGGTTTACATAATGAAAAAAAAGCATTTGATTTTACTTCAGATATTTTAGAAATCGCTGAAAAAAAAAATCACAATGCAGGTTATTTTTTCCAGCGTAATAAAGAAATGGAATATTCATTAATACCATTATTATCTGGATATACCGTTTATACATCTACGGGCAATAAAAAATTTAAACTGGCAATTTTAGAAAATAATAATCAACTATATTTTTTTTGAGAAGAGTACGGTTGTGATACCTCTTATGTAGATAAAAAAGCGTAAGGTTCTGAGCGAATGGTATTTCATTACATGTTAAAAAAATATGGCCTCAATTCCAATAATTCTATCATTTCTATTCTTGGTCTTAATATTTCCGAAATAATTAAAAATTTACAACAATTAGTTCATAAAAAATTTCTATCTATTTTTCAAATACAAAATTCTTCATCTGAAAATTCCAAAGTTCAATATGTTACAAAAAAGGAAGAAACATTGCGATGTAGCTTAAAACGTAAAATCAACAAAATTGATAACAATGATAGTAATATTATACATGGAATCAATATTGAAACCGAAGGAAAAATATTAGCACCAAAAGAGACACAAATTTTGATGATAAAAAATGTAGAATATAAGCAATCTATCTATTCCAAAAATAAAATCATTAAAACCTTTAAAGAAAAAATTATTTCAAACGAAAAAAAAAATATAGAAATAATTACACAAAATAATAATGAAATTCAGAAATTAGCAGAAAAAGAAATTGAAGAAAACAAACTTGGATCAACTATTTTTATAAGTACAAAACATTATTTTTCTATTCTTCTTTCATTACCATGCCCTAATTGTTCTAACATAAAAGTATCAAATAAAAAATTTAATACTAAAGTAGTGGGATTTAATATTATTTGTGTTATTAAATGTCAACATTGTAAAACATCGACACAATATTCCAATGAAGATTCGGGGGTAAAATTTTCTCATTTAATTGCGGGGGCTGCACTTGCCGGGGGAATAAATAGAAATTCAATTCAAACTGTATTAGCCACTATAGGTCTTACAAATCAATGTTGCAAACAATCTTATCACCATTATCAAACCCGCATGTATAAACCGATAATAGAGTATGCAAAGTTTAGTAGCAAAGAAATTTTATTAGAAATACTTAATCAATCAAAAACAATTAATTTACCTGGTGAAGAAAAAGTATTACCTGTAGGATTTGATTGTTTATGGTCTCATTCTCGTAACGCGCATCAAGCAAGTGGAGAATTTTTATATTTGGGAGATCTTACCGGTATATAAATTATATTTTTTATTATTATTCCACATTCTGTTTCTCTTATAACAGTAATAATAATATTTTTATTAATATGTAATTCCATAGAATATTTTTTATTCTATAGTTTTTTTTATATTTTTTATTATGGCACCGTTCATGTTAATATATTATGAGTATGAGATAAAATAATATTTATATTTCTATTTCTATATATTTATTTTACCCACAATCACAAGATCATGATCTATATTATAAATTAATTTTTATAAGCCTAATCGGTTTTTTATAATTATAATTATTTTCAAGTTCCGGTCCCTTTTTTATTCGAGTTCTCTTTTTTAATGTGTAAATGAGGTGCTTCTCACAGTTTTATTAAATTTTTATTAAATTTTTATTCAAGTTCTCATTTTCTCATTTTTGAACTTTATTAATATATTATATTGAAGTTTATTTTTAATTTCATGTTAAATCACTATTACTTTAACAAAATTTTAATTAACTTTTGATTTTAAAATTATTTATTTATTTATTATTATAAGTAGTATTATGAATATTATAATTGCCGTAATGATCGATAGAAATACATATCACTAAATTATTATATAAAATTATTTATAGGATATAATTATCAACCTGTTATAGGATTTCATACTGTGGAACATTCTCGCTCATTAGGACGATCAGATAGTGACTCTTCGATAATTTTACATGAGGAAAATTTTAATAAAACTTCGAGACAAATGGAACATGCAATATTAATAGAATTATTAAATGATATAATGCCAATATTAGAAGAATGTGATTACACTTTACATATATGCGTTGATGGAGACCTTGAAACTAATAAAACTTTGGCATGCATTCCTGCAGTAAGTCGTATATTTGCAGATTTAAAACATGTTAGCAAAAATATTCGAAAGAATTTATGTAAGTATTTATATATTTATACATATTTGTATTTTCTAAGATAAAACAATATCTAAAAATTAATTTCATATTTATTTATTAAAGTAAAAAAAAAATATTTCCGCTGGCACTCTTTTGAGCAACACATAATGAATTATTTCAATTCATGTATATTTGTTGCTGGAATACAAAAAAATAACAATCCAAATGATGCACCAAGTGAAGAGGAAATGCAACATATACAAGTGGAAGATTTAATTCAACATTTACTTAATAATCATAGTTTATGTTGGAGCGATGTATGTTGGATAAAGGATAATCCAGAGTTGCAATTACAAGAACCAACTTTAAAAAATTATACACAAGCTGAAATAGGTATTTTTAAAAATGTTTTAACTACAATTTTTCAAGTACCATTTGGTTAAGGGCTTATAATAACTTTTCGTACATCTCAAAATGAGGCATTTAATAGAAAAATTTTGAAGTATTTAGATAAACGAATTAATTATTGGGCTTCATATTGTGCACAGCATGCATTAGCAATAATTGATTAAAATGATGGGTTGGATACAATGATTTTTAAAATTCGTGAAATAGCAATAGAAAAAGAATTTTTCTCTTCTGATGTACATAATATATTAAAGTTTGTTCAAGAACGATCTCAACAAGTTATTAGAAATCGCAATACAATTCGGCAGCGAAATGAAACAAGAAAAATAAAATTTGCAAATGAAAAAAAGGAGCTTACTGGTTTTGATTTTGATAAGGTAATTTTATATTTTTTATAACTGTTATTATTTTTATAATTTAATTTAATTTATAATATTTTATTTATTATAGGAATTAGTATCTTATAAAAGTAAAACAATTAATCAAATTCATGAAAATATTTTTTGGCCATNCAATCCAAATGATGCACCAAGTGAAGAGGAAATGCAACATATACAAGTGGAAGATTTAATTCAACATTTACTTAATAATCATAGTTTATGTTGGAGCGATGTATGTTGGATAAAGGATAATCCAGAGTTGCAATTACAAGAACCAACTTTAAAAAATTATACACAAGCTGAAATAGGTATTTTTAAAAATGTTTTAACTACAATTTTTCAAGTACCATTTGGTTAAGGGCTTATAATAACTTTTCGTACATCTCAAAATGAGGCATTTAATAGAAAAATTTTGAAGTATTTAGATAAACGAATTAATTATTGGGCTTCATATTGTGCACAGCATGCATTAGCAATAATTGATTAAAATGATGGGTTGGATACAATGATTTTTAAAATTCGTGAAATAGCAATAGAAAAAGAATTTTTCTCTTCTGATGTACATAATATATTAAAGTTTGTTCAAGAACGATCTCAACAAGTTATTAGAAATCGCAATACAATTCGGCAGCGAAATGAAACAAGAAAAATAAAATTTGCAAATGAAAAAAAGGAGCTTACTGGTTTTGATTTTGATAAGGTAATTTTATATTTTTTATAACTGTTATTATTTTTATAATTTAATTTAATTTATAATATTTTATTTATTATAGGAATTAGTATCTTATAAAAGTAAAACAATTAATCAAATTCATGAAAATATTTTTTGGCCATAATTTAGTAATCTTTTAAAAGATTTTGATGTAATTATAAAATGCATCATATGTCATGCATTTGCAAAAAAAGTTCTCGTGGATTATATGGTATTTGTTCATTTTATACAGAAGCAGGCTTGTGGAAACAAATTATTAATAATCAATATATACCTAAAGGAGAATATTCTAAACCTCTTGATATTGAAAAACTTGTTTCACTTGCTGCAATAAAAACTTTTGGATTTGAAAAGTTGAGATATGGACAAATGGAAGCTATTATTACATATTTGAATGGTAATGATACTTTTGTATCAATGAAAACTGGTGGAGGAAAAACTTTATGTTATGCTTTGTCAGCTATTTATTTTAAAGGTTTGACAATTGTTTTTAGCCCTTTCAAAGCACTTATGGAAGATCAAAAAGTGATTATAATTTATTTATTATATATTGTTATTATATTATTATATTATTTTTAAAAATTTTTTATTTATTTAGAGGGAATTGATAAAAGCTGGTATACCCTGTGCAACTTTATATGCTAATTTAGTACAAGGTATCAATACTCAAGAAAAAATTTTTGAAGAAATAGCATGTGGATTGATAAAAATACTATTTATAACTCCAGAAAAACTTGTATCTAATGAGGGATTTTGGAAATTTATTACAAGACTTTATAACCAAAAAATGGTTCAATTTGTTATAGACGAAGTACATTGTATTATATCTTATCAAGATTTTAGGTAAATATATTACAATAAATATATATATATTTTTTGTTCCAGTAAGACTTTGTCTCAAATTTTCAATTACAATGAATATATAATAAATATTTATTAATTTATATTTTTATAGAAAAGCATGGGGACAACTTGAAATATTAAAACAACGTTGGAAATTGGCACCAATTATGTTACTTACGGCAACATGTACAAGATCTGAAGTAGATGAAATTTGTGAAAATTTATTCATTGATGAAAATAATTTTACTTTAGTTCGTGGTTTTACAAATTACAGACAAGAAATAATTTTCAATGTGAAAAAATGAAAAGAAATTAAAGATCAGTATATTACTGATATTATAGATATAATAAATAAAAATTTAGATTATCAAATTATTATATATTGTCCAACTTATTCGAATTGTGAATTTTTATTCAATAAATTACAAGAAAATTTATCTAATATTTTAATAGGTTATTTTCATGGTAGTTTACGAGATGATGAAAGAGAAACAACTATGAATAATTGGAAATCAAATAATATTCAAATAATGGTTGCAACATCTGCTTTTGGAATGGGAATCAATTCAAAAAATATACGTACAGTTATTCATGCAGGAGCACCCATGAGTATGAGTATGTATAGTGATACCTGTCGTAATTATTTGCAAAAGTTATGACTGGTTGCAACTAATTACGTCATAAGGAAAAATGAATTGTCACTTTTTTTGAATTACGATAAGTATCACTAAGTATGTATATTTATTATTTATTTATTATTTATTTTATTTATTCTAACTTTTTGTTTTATTTATTTTAATTTTATAGCAAATCTTATTCAAGAAGCAGGACGTGCAGGACATGATGGAAATATAGCAACTCATATTATTTTTTATAATAAAAAGGATATTCGTACTAATTATTCTATAGTGGCAGAATATAAAGAGACATAAGTAACAAATTAATTATTTATATAATTGTAATTGTTATATTTTTAATTTATAAATTATTTAAATTATTTTTATTTGATAGGGAATCTATTACAAATACTACAGTCAATGATCAAATATTAAATAATAAACTTATACGAGCATCTAACAAAATTTTTGAAGTTTTATATTACTGCAATTCTCAATATGAGTGTCGTCAACAATTAATTTGGAAATATCAAGCATGGCCTAATGAAGAAAGTCCATCTATATGTGAAAAATGTGATAATTGTATTAATAAAATTACAAAGAAACCAAAATTAGTTAATGGAAAAGAAGAAATTATAAAATTATTAGAAGTAATAGAATTTCTTACACAAGAAAAAAATGAACAAATTAGTCCAGATGATATAATAGATGTATTTAGAGGTGGAAAAACAGCAAAAGTAAAACAAAAAAATTGGAATACTTTGCCAGTATATCCAACTGAAAAAAGAAAAGTATTGAAAACTAAAGAATTAATTTTATTTGCATTATTAGATTTAGTAGTTCGTGATTTAGTTCAAGAAAAAATTATATTACGAAAACCAAATGAAGGTAGTATAGGTTTATCAAGTAGTATTGTTGTAGTTGGTGTAGTACATGGTGCACAAGCAAATGCAAATATACAAAATTGACAGTATTATGTAAAATAAATAAAATAAAAAATAATTTCGATTAAAAATAATTTATAATTCTGACTGAAATTAAATTTAGTTTTAACTAAAATTAAGATCAGTTTGGTGTTACGTACATAATAAAATTAAGATCAGTTTTGTGTTACTTAAAAAAATTAAACCTGCATAAATATATAGGACTATACTCTACCCTTAAAAATTTCAGATTATTACGTAAGACTATTACTTCGTGACCGAAAACTTTGTCTTGTAAATATAACTTTATCTTCATATTCCTCTTCTCTTTCCTCTCTTTCCTTTTCTTTTTCTTTTTCTTTTTTCTCCTCTTCTTCTTCTTCTTCTTCCTCTTCCTTCTCCTCTCCTTCCTCATTATCTAACCCAATAATTTGACCTTCTTCTAGTTTTTTCTATAAAAAAAATAAATTTTTTAATATTTAATATAATATCAAATTTTTTTTTTATATTTCTTACTTACTTTCTTAACTTTCATGATTTTGCGTATCTCTTTGTCATTGATTTTGATTGATTCAGTTTTCAGATTCAACATATATTGGCATACTGCCATTCCAAACTATACTTGCACGTTAAATTATTTTGGCATTCTGAAATTGCAATTTTGGAAAAAAAAGTCGAAATAGTTTTTTATAAAAGACAAAATTATTTTACTTAAAACCTGAAATTTTTTGACTACCCAGATAAATTCCTTGATTAAAGATACATATAATTAAATATTTTTTTTTACTTCATATATAGAATAGATTTTACATAAATCTCAAAAAGTCGAAATACCTCAAAAATCCAAAATTAATTTTGGGAACATGTATATTCCAAGCGCAATTTTTTCTTTTGTTAATTTTTTAAAATTTGGTCATGTTTTTTGTATAATCCTAGCACACCAGGTTATTTCTTTATCATTATTAATATGTTGATAAAGTCTTTTATACATATTTTTTAGTTTTTTTGAATCCTTTCACTCCTTTATTTCTTGGGAAGCAGATTTTATATCAATATATAGAAGTTCGTGCTTCTCAAATACTGCGAAAAGAGCAGACTTTACTCTATTCGCAATTGACTTTCTTAGATTTCGATGTTTAGCTAATAACTTTAAAAGTTTTTAAAATAATACGTTATATTTTAATATTATAATTTAAAATAATTTAAGTAAGTAATTCAAATAAAACTTACAGGGCTTTGAATATATTTTGTGTAATAAGAACTCCAATATTTGTTTTCTCAACTCCTGAAATATTCATAAAATTCCAATTCAGTACAACCAACAGCAACAGATTTTAAATAACTTTCATTCAGATAGATTCTTTTATCTATAGCAGAATTTGCAACTTTCCAGACAAATTTCTATTTCAAAGTATTTTGAAGTATTTCGAATTAATAACAAATATTTCAATAAAAGAAGCTTTATAACAAATGTAAACACTTACATTTATAAATTCATTTTTAGTTATATAATCTGATTCAATTCCACTTGATGCCAATAATTTCCGTATATCAGAGATTTCTCTTTCTATCTTAATTTGTCTGTTATTTATTTCTATTTGTCTGCTATTCATCTCTTTAAATTTATTTAAGAAATAATTAGCATCTTTATGTGTAAATGGGAAATCATCTATAAAAAGAATTGTTTTAAAATTTTGTATATTGCAAATATTTTCGAAGACTTTCGAAACATTACCATCAGAATAATAATTTTTTATAGCTCCAGCAACTGTTTTTTGCTTTTTTCTTGAAGATGCTTCTGCAACTTCTTTTGATTCTATTAATACTATTGGCATTGTTGGTGTTGTTAGTGTTGTTGGTATTGTTGCTATTGGTGTTGTTGCTACTGGTGTTGTTACTATACTTGCACGCAAAATTATTTTGGGGCCCNATATTTCAATAAAAGAAGCTTTATAACAAATGTAAACACTTACATTTATAAATTCATTTTTAGTTATATAATCTGATTCAATTCCACTTGATGCCAATAATTTCCGTATATCAGAGATTTCTCTTTCTATCTTAATTTGTCTGTTATTTATTTCTATTTGTCTGCTATTCATCTCTTTAAATTTATTTAAGAAATAATTAGCATCTTTATGTGTAAATGGGAAATCATCTATAAAAAGAATTGTTTTAAAATTTTGTATATTGCAAATATTTTCGAAGACTTTCGAAACATTACCATCAGAATAATAATTTTTTATAGCTCCAGCAACTGTTTTTTGCTTTTTTCTTGAAGATGCTTCTGCAACTTCTTTTGATTCTATTAATACTATTGGCATTGTTGGTGTTGTTAGTGTTGTTGGTATTGTTGCTATTGGTGTTGTTGCTACTGGTGTTGTTACTATACTTGCACGCAAAATTATTTTGGGGCCCCGAAATTGGTATTTTGGGGAAAAAAGTCGAAATAGTTTTTCATAAAAGACGAAATTATTTTACTTAAAACCCGAAATTTTTTGACCATCCATATTTATTCTTTAATTGAAGATACACATAACTGGATACTTTTTTTACTTCCATATATAGAATAGATTCTGCATAAATCTCAAAAAGTCGAAATACCTCAAAAATTCAAAATCAATTTTGGGAACATGTATAGTTGTTACTGCGAGTGTTGTTGGAGTTGTTAATAATGCAGATTGTTTATGATCCTTTTTAACAAATTTTGATTTTCCAGTCAAAAGATCAGAATAAAATTCATCTTTTTTTTTTATTTTNCTTGAAGATGCTTCTGCAACTTCTTTTGATTCTATTAATACTATTGGCATTGTTGGTGTTGTTAGTGTTGTTGGTATTGTTGCTATTGGTGTTGTTGCTACTGGTGTTGTTACTATACTTGCACGCAAAATTATTTTGGGGCCCCGAAATTGGTATTTTGGGGAAAAAAGTCGAAATAGTTTTTCATAAAAGACGAAATTATTTTACTTAAAACCCGAAATTTTTTGACCATCCATATTTATTCTTTAATTGAAGATACACATAACTGGATACTTTTTTTACTTCCATATATAGAATAGATTCTGCATAAATCTCAAAAAGTCGAAATACCTCAAAAATTCAAAATCAATTTTGGGAACATGTATAGTTGTTACTGCGAGTGTTGTTGGAGTTGTTAATAATGCAGATTGTTTATGATCCTTTTTAACAAATTTTGATTTTCCAGTCAAAAGATCAGAATAAAATTCATCTTTTTTTTTTATTTTTTTCATAAAATGAAAGCATTTCCTTCTGATTTATTTTTTTTGTTATTATTTTTCTAAATTAAAAAACTATTTACTATTATATTTATTTTAAAATTATTAGAAATATTTAAAGAAACAAAACAAAATTTTAGTTCTTTATATTGTCGCGTGCCCTTTACGACAATGTTCTGAAGGTTAAAGAATCTTTCCTAACAAAAACTATCCTACAAGTTAAGTAATATCGTACTGCTTCAGGAGATCCTCTTGATCAATCCACAGCAAATTACAAAGTTAGGTAAAAGAGGCAAAAGTGAGTGAGTTCTTTATTGTGATAGGGTCTTTTACACACCAAGTTAGTTTGTATTACTTGTGCAAAGCATATATGTAAAAGGTTTAAACAGCGATAAAATATACAAAGGTTTCAATAAAATGACAACTTTATTAAATAATAATGCGGGATAATATATATATAAAAATAATAAATAAAGATAAATAATATAAAGAATTTAAGAAAATAAAATAGAATAAAAAAGTTAAGAACTGAAGGAATTAAAAAGACTTATAAAACTAAAGATAAACTATATTAACTAAACTGAACTCTCATTTCAAACTTGTCTCGAACTCAATCTAAAAAGACCTGTATTTATATCTTCTCAGATGTTTCCTGTGTCACAGATAATTTTATCATTCTCTCCTTTAGATTAGTTCCTTTCCAAATAATACAATTTCTTTTATCTCTACAAGTATTTACCTGAGTATTTCCCTAGGTATTGTATCTGGGTATATACCTAGGTAAATTCATAGTGATAATCCTTCAAATGTAGCACTTACTAATCTGTACTACTGATCTACTCTATTTATAAATTCAAAGGTAATACATATAAGAATAAATATATAACTAAATAATAATAAATACTAATAAATATTAATTCACGGTGTCACAACATTTCTTCCTTTAATTTCGAACTCCTGCGAAATGCTCAATTCCTTTTCTATATTTGATTTGAGTTTGTGCCAGAAAACTTTCAAAATCATCCCTTTTAACATGTTGTAACCAGGTAGATGTTATTAACTTTAATTTTCTCGGAAAGAAATCTCCCATTATCTCCATGACTTTATGAGCTCCTTTTGCGATTCTCATGATTCTTCTGCTATTTTTATTTGTAAGAGATTTAAGTTTCCTTTTTATTGTTAAAAGAGAAGTTCCTTCCTCTTTTACTCTTCGATTACATTCTTTCCAAATTTTTGAATATGCTAATATTTTCTGTCCATTTGTCATATGAGGATCAGAAGCATATTGTAGAAGTTTATTTAGATCTTCTTCATCTTTGACGGTTATATCAAGGTCAATATCTGCATCATATGCCTCGTTTGCAAATAATTCAATATTTCTTTTCTTGTTAAAGGTGGGAACTAATAAGGTGGTTTCGATCTCGTTACACTTTACTTGGATTTTCCCAGAGCTCATTTGAATATTTACTTCATTTGGGAGAACTTGAAGGATTTGGTATAATTCGAATAACTTTTGTTGTTGGGTATCTGACAATTGTAATTCCATTTTACTTCGAACTAAAATTACCCATAGTATCGATCTACTATTTATACTAATTTCAAGGATTTACACTAAATTAATTTTATGCTAAATTGAGGGTAATTATTACATGTGGTTCCACAAGGTACCTTTGTTTATAATGTTTTAATCTTTCCACATGAACTGGTCTCTGTCTTACTACTCCTAATTTATCACGAATTAAGTATGTACTACTTCCCAAAATTTTATCAATCCAAAAGGGTCCTGTCCATCTTATGGAAAATTTATCTCTATGAAGATTTTGTTTAACAGAGTCGTACAATAAAACTATATCTCCTATTTTATAAATGTGGGCTTTTCTAAGTTTCACTTGTCACTCTCTTTGTCACTCTTAACACTGGTCGAAAATTTATAAAACCTACACCTATCGGGTACCAGATAGGTGTAGTATCCGTGCCTAATATCATACACATATCGGGTACCCGATAGGTGTAAAAAATGTTTTTTTACATATATCGGATACCCGATAAGTGTGAAAAATGTTTTCTCACACCTATCGGGTACCCGATATGTGTACGATATTAGGCACGGATACTACACCTATCTGGTACCCGATAGGTGTAAAAAATGTTTTTTTACATATATCGGATACCCGATAAGTGTGAAAAATGTTTTCTCACACCTATCGGGTACCCGATATGTGTACGATATTAGGCACGGATACTACACCTATCTGGTACCCGATAGGTGTAGGTTTTATAAATTTTCGACCAGTGTAAGCATGCTGAATATTTCTAAGGTTCATTATTTGTGTGTCAATAAAACTCCTTTTAAGGCACTAATCCTTCTTTTCAGGAATTCATCAAAATTATTAATAGGCTCTAAATTTTGTTTTTGAATTTTCAAATCTATCGGTAATTGTGCTTCTCTTCCATGTACTAGGTAAAAAGGGGTTTGCTGAGTAGATTCTTGTTTAAGAGTTCTATAGGCAAATAAAATACAAGGGAGTAATTGGTCCCAATTTGATTCATTATTTTGCAAACTTTTAGCGAGAGCTCTGCATAAAATTCCATTGAATCTTTCTGTTAATCCATTTGTCTGGGGTAGTGGTACGATCCGGATTAATCTGTGTAATCTGTCATCTGTATCACCATCAAAAATTTAATCTGTAATTCGTTATGAAGTCAATTTAATCAATCCGTTCAATCCGCGGATCATTTATTCAATCCGTGGATAATCCGCTTAATCCGTCCAATCCGAGAATTATCTGTTCAATCCGCGGATTATCTGTTCAATCTGCAGATTATTCGTTCAATTTATTTTTTTTAAAGTATATATTTAATTTAAAATTTTATTATTTATTGATATTTGTTATTTAGATAATTAAATAATTTATATTATTTATATATTTATTTAATTAATAATTAATTTTGTAAAATAGAAATATAATTTTATAGTTTTTTATTTTTATTTATTAATTATTTTATTAAAATATTATTCTTTTTTTTGTCTAACGGTACTGCGCCACCCGATTTCACTAAAAATAGTTCTAAAAATAATCAAAAAATAATAATTGATACCTTTAAATATTTAAAAATTATCTAAACTAATAAAATAAATGAAATATTATCTATTTACAACTCTATAAACTCTTTTAAAACTATATAATTACTCTTCTTTCTTGTTTAAATCTATAAAATAGTAATGTGAATAATGTGCTGATTTTACTATAAAATAGTTTTAAAAAATAATAATTAGTACTTTTAAATATCTAAAAATATTCTAAACTAATAAAATAAATGAAATATTACTCACTTATAACTTTTTAGATTATATAATTATCTTTTTTTTGTCTAAATCTATAAAAACAGTACTGCGCCTAAAGCTCTTAATGTAACAGTTCAGTTCAGTTCTAACATTGAACTGAAACTGAACCAAAATTTAAAAACTGGTTTCGGTTTGGAACTGAAATTTAAAAATATTGAACTGAACCGAACTGGAATCAAACTGAACTGAACCGGTTTGCACCAGTTCAAAATGGTTCAAAAAATTTTTTCTGTCAGAGTTTTGTTTAACTATTATAGTAAATTATAATATAAAACTGTTACAAGAGTAATTCTTATAAGTTTAAAAAAATAATTATATATAGAAATTATAAAAATTTAAATATAATTTTATTTATATAATAATATTTTTCAAAATATTATAAAAATTTACATATTTTCATGTATATTTCTTTCTAATTTTAACCACCCTTTTAAACACATACACATTCTTATAGTATCAGGTTTTAAACTACCTCTTCTTTGTGTAATTAAATCAGTACCACCTAAAAATATTCTTTCAACTGGAACACTTGTTCCTGTTTAAAATAAAATAAATTTAAAAAAATAACTTATAATAAATTAATTTAATAAATATTAAAAAATATACCAGGAATTGATAAAAAATCACAAGCCATTTTTGCAAGATTAGGATATTCAGTCTCATGAAGCTATATGAATTAAAAATTAAAAATAATATAATAAAATAAAATTTCAATATTAATATTCAATTCTGATTTATAAATCATTACCTTCCAATACATTAGAATATCCATATCATGATTTAATGGAAGTTCTTTTAAATATGAACTTAATTCATCAGTATATACAATTTTTCTNTTTAAAAATATTGAACTGAACCGAACTGGAATCAAACTGAACTGAACCGGTTTGCACCAGTTCAAAATGGTTCAAAAAATTTTTTCTGTCAGAGTTTTGTTTAACTATTATAGTAAATTATAATATAAAACTGTTACAAGAGTAATTCTTATAAGTTTAAAAAAATAATTATATATAGAAATTATAAAAATTTAAATATAATTTTATTTATATAATAATATTTTTCAAAATATTATAAAAATTTACATATTTTCATGTATATTTCTTTCTAATTTTAACCACTCTTTTAAACACATACACATTCTTATAGTATCAGGTTTTAAACTACCTCTTCTTTGTGTAATTAAATCAGTACCACCTAAAAATATTCTTTCAACTGGAACACTTGTTCCTGTTTAAAATAAAATAAATTTAAAAAAATAACTTATAATAAATTAATTTAATAAATATTAAAAAATATACCAGGAATTGATAAAAAATCACAAGCCATTTTTGCAAGATTAGGATATTCAGTCTCATGAAGCTATATGAATTAAAAATTAAAAATAATATAATAAAATAAAATTTCAATATTAATATTCAATTCTGATTTATAAATTATTACCTTCCAATACATTAGAATATCCATATTATGATTTAATGGAAGTTCTTTTAAATATGAACTTAATTTATCAGTATATACAATTTTTCTTTTTTTAAAAATATGAACAGATAAAGCATTAAGTTTAAATGAAAATTCATCTGTTTCTATGTTGCCAGTGGGTTTATATTTATTATTCCATAAATCAGTTATTTTTTGTTTATAATTTTTAATATATCTGTTATCAATATTATTTTCTTTATAATATGTTAATTTTAATCTAGGATCCAAAACTGTATAAATATAAATTAATTAATTAAAATTTTAATAAAAGTTATAAAATTGTAAAAAAAAAAAAATTATACTTGTTGCAATTATATAAACAAGTCCATCTGAATTTGAATAATAATCTTCTAATTTTTGTAAAACAAAATTGGTAGCCTCATTAATATTAGAAGAAAGATTATTTTTTTTTTGAAATTCTGTAATAGTTTCAAATAAATAATCATAGACAGGAATAGTTTGGTTAAGAGTTGGAAGCTTTGCTGTACTCATTTCTAAAGTCGCAATTTTGAAACACTATTATAAAAAAATAAAATAATATTGTAATTTAAAATATAATTCAAAATTATTATATTAAATAAATTATACCTCTAATAATTTTTTTATTTCTTCTAACTGACTCCATTCATTTTCTTGTAACAAATATAATGATAGATTCCGATCAGCAGATGCTGTATTATGAAGAGGCTAATAAAAAACAAACTAATATTTATATAAAAATATAAATAATTATAAAAATTTGATAAAATATTTTTACCTCTTGAAGAATTAATGCTCTTTCAATCATGTCATATGTCGAGTTCCACCTTGTTTTCACATCAGGAATTAATTGAAGATCTTTAATATTTAATACTTTACATTGTTGACTAAGTTTATCATGCCGCTGTAGAGAAGCTCGTATTTTAACTACCAATTTTCTTAATTTTTCTATAANAGTTTCAAATAAATAATCATAGACAGGAATAGTTTGGTTAAGAGTTGGAAGCTTTGCTGTACTCATTTCTAAAGTCGCAATTTTGAAACACTATTATAAAAAAATAAAATAATATTGTAATTTAAAATATAATTCAAAATTATTATATTAAATAAATTATACCTTTAATAATTTTTTTATTTCTTCTAACTGACTCCATTCATTTTCTTGTAACAAATATAATGATAGATTCCGATCAGCAGATGCTGTATTATGAAGAGGCTAATAAAAAACAAACTAATATTTATATAAAAATATAAATAATTATAAAAATTTGATAAAATATTTTTACCTCTTGAAGAATTAATGCTCTTTCAATCATGTCATATGTCGAGTTCCACCTTGTTTTCACATCAGGAATTAATTGAAGATCTTTAATATTTAATACTTTACATTGTTGACTAAGTTTATCATGCCGCTGTAGAGAAGCTCGTATTTTAACTACCAATTTTCTTAATTTTTCTATAATACCCAAAGAATTTTCATTAATAGAATCTAATAATATATCTTCTTCATTTTCTGGACCCATTCCTTTTAGAGATTTTAAAGTATCTTGTGTTGTAAGATTAATTATATGTGCCAAGCACCGAACACGATGATTTTCAGATTTAAAGTCAATGCCTTCATCTGAACAAAAAATATCTAAATAATTAAACATAGTATCCATATTACTAGCATTATCAGTAGTAACAGCTAATATCTAAAAGTAATAAATTAAATAATAATAAATTAAAAATAAATAAATAAATAAAATGATAAATAAATAAAATAAGTTAACCTTTGTTGCAATATTGTATTCCTTAATTGTATTAAAAAAAACATTAGCAATATTTTCTCCAGAATGTGGACCATCTAATTTTTTAAAATCGAGAATTACACTTTTTAATTCCCAATCTTTAGAAATCCAATGTGCACTAATACCAAGAAATAATATTTGATTTTTGGAAGTCCATCCATCAAGGATAAAAGAAATACGTCCAGAAGTTTCTTGCAATTCATTTTTGATTTTTTTTTGTTCATTTTCAAAAGATTTAAAAATACTATTTCGTATAGTATCACCAGTAGATAATTTGGCTTCAAAATTTAATCTTTTTATCATATTTTTGAAAAAATCACCTTCAACCACAGTAAAAGGTTGGTCATCTGAAACAATCCATTGAACAAGATAATTTTGCCAAGTTTCTTGTGAAAAAATCTATTATTAATTTAAATTTAAATATTAATTTAAATATTTAAAAAAATTTTAAAAAAATAATATAATATTCTACCTACCAAGGTTTTATCTGATATAACATATTTATCCATTGCTCCAGAAGCTACAACTTTTCGTAAGTTTTTGTGATTACGATTAAGATGACTTCTCAAAGTTGAAGTAGATTTATCTTTAGGAACTCTGTAACTTTTACTAAAATTAACAAAGAATATTAATATTATTAATTCTTTTTTATATTTAAAGTTATTTTTTTATACTTACCCACAATGATTGCATTTATATTTATTTTCATTAGTATTTAATGTAAAATGGTCATAAACATATGATTTAAATTTTCTCTTAGAATTGATAGGATCTGAAGATTCAGTCATATTTTGACTTGTATTTTCATCTATATTTTCATCTGCATTCTCATTAGTATTTTCTTGATCATTTTCATTAGCTAAATCATCTTCTAGTTCATTTTCATTATCTAAATCCTCCTCTAGTTCAATCTCATATTCTTCGTATTCTTCAAATTCCATTAAGATATGAAAGAGAGAAAAGATAAAAATAAAATATAGTTTTCCTTATTATTCCTTATTACAATTTGTCAAATGATCAAAAAAAATATTTTAATAATAATATTTAATATATTTCTAAAATATAAATATCTATAATAATAATAATAATAATACTCACAATAATATATATAGATTTTCAATAATCAGATTTTAAATCTATTAATATTAATTTATTTTTTTATAATAAAATGGCAACAGTTGACAGTAACAACAAAAAATAGCAACAAAAAAATAGTGCCAAAAAAATAGCAANATCTATTATTAATTTAAATTTAAATATTAATTTAAATATTTAAAAAAATTTTAAAAAAATAATATAATATTCTACCTACCAAGGTTTTATCTGATATAACATATTTATCCATTGCTCCAGAAGCTACAACTTTTCGTAAGTTTTTGTGATTACGATTAAGATGACTTCTCAAAGTTGAAGTAGATTTATCTTTAGGAACTCTGTAACTTTTACTAAAATTAACAAAGAATATTAATATTATTAATTCTTTTTTATATTTAAAGTTATTTTTTTATACTTACCCACAATGATTGCATTTATATTTATTTTCATTAGTATTTAATGTAAAATGGTCATAAACATATGATTTAAATTTTCTCTTAGAATTGATAGGATCTGAAGATTCAGTCATATTTTGACTTGTATTTTCATCTATATTTTCATCTGCATTCTCATTAGTATTTTCTTGATCATTTTCATTAGCTAAATCATCTTCTAGTTCATTTTCATTATCTAAATCCTCCTCTAGTTCAATCTCATATTCTTCGTATTCTTCAAATTCCATTAAGATATGAAAGAGAGAAAAGATAAAAATAAAATATAGTTTTCCTTATTATTCCTTATTACAATTTGTCAAATGATCAAAAAAAATATTTTAATAATAATATTTAATATATTTCTAAAATATAAATATCTATAATAATAATAATAATAATACTCACAATAATATATATAGATTTTCAATAATCAGATTTTAAATCTATTAATATTAATTTATTTTTTTATAATAAAATGGCAACAGTTGACAGTAACAACAAAAAATAGCAACAAAAAAATAGTGCCAAAAAAATAGCAACGAAAAATGGCAAAGTAAAATAAACAGATCAAAAAAATTAATTATCTTTTTTTTTCTTTTGTATTACGTTAACTAATTGATTTTCATTTTAGGATACTACGGCGACAATGGTGATAAATGCTGCAAAAAAAATAAAAAAAAATAATTGAACCGAAAATATTTCGGTTCAATTTCAGTTCTTCTATTCAGTTCAAATAAAGAAACCGAAACTGAACTGAACTGAACGGGTGATCGTCCGGTTTGGATTTTAATGAACCAAACCAGAATCGGCCGTTCGAATTCGGTTCAAACTGAACGGTTAGGAGCTTTAACTGCGTCACCCGATTTCACTAAAAAATAGTTCTAAAAATAATCAAAAAGTAATAATTAATACTTTTAAATATCTAAAAATTATCTAAACTAATAAAATAAATGAAATATTATCTATTTACAACTCTATAAACTCCTTTAAAACTATATAATTACTCTTCTTTCTTGTTTAGATCTATAGAATAATAATATAAATAATGTGCCGATTTCACTATAAAATAGTTTTAAAAAGTAATAATTAGTACCTTTAAATATCTAAAAATATTCTAAACTAATAAAATAAATGAAATATTACTTACTTATAATTTTTTAAATTATATAATTATCATTTTTTAATCTAAATCTATAAAAACGATACTGCGCCACCCGATTTCACTAAAAAAAATAATCAAAAAGTAATAATTAATACTTTTAAATATCTAAAAATTATCTAAACTAATAAAATAAACGAAATATTATTTATTTACAACTCTATAAACTCCTTTAAAACTATATAATTACTTTTCTTTCTTGTTTAGATCTATAGAATAGTAATATGAATAATGTGCNAAAAATAATCAAAAAGTAATAATTAATACTTTTAAATATCTAAAAATTATCTAAACTAATAAAATAAACAAAATATTATCTATTTACAACTCTATAAACTCCTTTAAAACTATATAATTATTCTTCTTTCTTGTTTAGATCTATAGAATAGTAATGTGAATAATGTGCCGATTTCACTATAAAATAGTTTTAAAAAGTAATAATTAGTACTTTTAAATATCTAAAAATATTCTAAATTAATAAAATAAATGAAATATTACTCACTTATAATTTTTTAAATTATATAATTATCATTTTTTAATCTAAATTTATAAAAACGGTACTGCGCCACCCGATTTCACTAAAAAAAATAATCAAAAAGTAATAATTAATACTTTTAAATATCTAAAAATTATTTAAACTAATAAAATAAACGAAATATTATTTATTTACAACTCTATAAACTCCTTTAAAACTATATAATTACTTTTCTTTCTTGTTTAGATCTATAGAATAGTAATATGAATAATGTGCCGATTTCACTATAAAATAGTTTTAAAAAGTAATAGTTAGTACTTTTAAATATCTAAAAATATTCTAAACTAATAAAATAAACAAAATATTACTCACTTATAATTTTTTAAATTATATAATTATCATTTTTTAATTTAAATCTATAAAAACAGTACTGCGCCACCCGATTTCACTAAAAAATAGTTCTAAAAATAATCAAAAAGTAATAATTAATGCTTTTAAATATCTAAAAATTATTTAAACTAATAAAATAAACGAAGTATTATCCACTTACAACTCTATAAACTTCTTTAAAACTATATAATTACTCTTCTTTCTTATTTAGATATATAGAATAGTAATGTGAATAATGTGTCAATTTCACTATAAAATAGTTTTAAAAAGCAATAGTTAGTACCTTTAAATATTTGAAAATATTTTAAACTAATAAAATAAACGAAATATTACTCACTTATAATTTTTTAAATTATATAATTATTATTTTTTAATCTAAATCTATAAAAACGGTATTGCGCCACCTGATTTTACTAAAAAATAGTTCTAAAAATAATTAAAAAATAATAATTAGTATCTTTAAATATCTAAAAATTATCTAAACTAATAAAATAAACAAAGTATTATCTACTTACAATTCTATAGACTCCTTTAAAACTATTTAATTACTCTTCTTTCTTGTTTAAATCTATAGAATAGTAATGTGAGTAATATGCTGATTTTACTATAAAAATAGTTCTAAAAAGTAATAGTTAGTACCTTTAAATATCTGAAAATATTCTAAACTAATAAAATAAATATAATATTATTCACTTATAACTCTAAACTCTTTTAAACTATATAATTATCTTTTTAACTCAAAATAATAATTGTAATATAATATTTAAAGAAAGAAATATCGTATTACAGATTAAAAAAATAATTTACAGATTAAAAGAATAATCCTCAGATTAGAGAACAATCTNTTTAAATATCTAAAAATTATCTAAACTAATAAAATAAACAAAGTATTATCTACTTACAATTCTATAGA
The DNA here is from genome assembly GCA_003547095.1 of Diversispora epigaea. Taxonomy (NCBI): domain Eukaryota; kingdom Fungi; phylum Glomeromycota; class Glomeromycetes; order Diversisporales; family Diversisporaceae; genus Diversispora; species Diversispora epigaea. Next base: position 103,703 of record PQFF01000257.1, on the reverse strand, counting down.
CTCCTTTAAAACTATTTAATTACTCTTCTTTCTTGTTTAAATCTATAGAATAGTAATGTGAGTAATATGCTGATTTTACTATAAAAATAGTTCTAAAAAGTAATAGTTAGTACCTTTAAATATCTGAAAATATTCTAAACTAATAAAATAAATATAATATTATTCACTTATAACTCTAAACTCTTTTAAACTATATAATTATCTTTTTAACTCAAAATAATAATTGTAATATAATATTTAAAGAAAGAAATATCGTATTACAGATTAAAAAAATAATTTACAGATTAAAAGAATAATCCTCAGATTAGAGAACAATCTAGATTAATCCTTTAATCTGTAATCAATCTGTGATTAATCCGCGGATTGATATATATAATCCGAATTAATCCGGATTATATTTTTTTCTTTTAAATTTTTAAAAAATGATCTGTCAATCTGTGTCACCACGGATAATCTGTCGGATTGACAGATAAGTTATCCACAGATCGCACCTCTAGTCTGGGGATGATAAGCTGAAGCAAGTTTATGTCGAAATCCAATTTCTTCTTTCATCAATTTGATAGTATCATTGACAAAGTGAGATCCTCTATCTGAGAGTATTATTGAAGGAGTTCCATGTTGACAAATAATTGTTTCATATAAAAATTGTGCTGTTTCTTTTGCAGTGGCTTCCTTTACTGCTTTAGCTTCTGGCCACTTAGTGAAATAATCTACTGCTACTAATATATATTTATTTTTATCTGGTGTAGGATTTAGTGGACCTACATAATCTATTCCTATTTGATAAAAAGGTTGAACTACTGGTATTGATTGTGTTAATTGTATCTTTTGAGGTTTTCCAAATCTTTGACAGCTATCACAAGATTGGATATATTTCTTAATGTCTTTTCCCATGTAAGGCCAATAATATCTTTCAATTGTCTTTTCTATTGTTTTCTTTATTCCAAAATGTCCTGCCAAAGGGGAGGAATGTAAATTGTATAATATCTTTTCTCTGTACTGCAAAGTAATTACTTGGAGAGGTTGTTCTGGTTTCTGTTTATTCTTTCTAAATAAAATGCCATTTTCTACTATATACTGTATTGCTTTTCTTGCCAAATTTTGTTTTTCTTGAGGGGTGGAGTTATCAGAATAATTATGTCTAAGTAAGTAATCAATAAATTCATTATACGCTTTCAAGTCCATCCGACTTGTGTAGTTTTAATATATATATAAAAGGATTAATATAAGAAAGAAAGTAAGCTATCTACTGGACTAGTTTCTAATCTTGAGAGCACATCAGCATTTGTATAATTACTTCCTTTTCTTTTAATAATAGTGTAAGGGTCATATTCTGATAAATGAATTATCCACCTGGCGAGTCGTCCTTTAGGTTGTTTATGTTTCTTTAACCAAGGTATAGTTTCATGATCCGTCACTATACTGAATTCATGTCCTTGTAGAAAATGGTGAAAGTACTTGGTGGCTCAAATGATGGCGAGGCATTCCTTCTCAGTCACAGTATAATTTCGTTCGGCGTCATTTAGTATTCGGCTGGCATAAACAATAACATGTTCTCTTTTGTTGTCATCTACCTGAGCTAGGACAGCTCCAACAGCATAATCAGAGGCATTAGTGTGTAAAATAAAGGGTCCGGCAAAGTCAGGATAAATTACAATGGGTTGTGTAGTTAAACAGGTTCTCAAATGTTCAAAGGCTGCTTGGCAAGTATCCGTCCAACGGAAGGTTTCATTTTGTTTTGTTAAGTCATACAAAGGTTTAGCAATTTTGAAGAAATCCTTGATAAATCTCCTATAATATAAGACAAGTCCTAGAAAAGATCTTACTTTTCGTTTGGTATTTGGTTGCGGACATTCTTTGATTTTCTCAACCAAAGTTGGGTTGGGTTTTATTCCTTCTTCTGAAACCACATGTCCCAAGAAAAGTATTTGTTTTCTAAAGAAATCACACTTATCAGGATTTAACTTTAGTCCTGCCTTTATTAGAAGTTGTAGAACTTGTTCAAGATAAGCATAGTGATTTTCAAGAGATTTGGAATAGATGATAATGTCATCCATATACACTAGAGCAAACTTCCAAGTGATATCATAGAACACATTATCCATCAACCTTTGGAAAGTAGCAGGAGCATTCATCAAACCAAAGGGCATTACTGTAAATTCATAAGTTCCAAATTTAGTGCTGAAAGCAGTTTTCTCTTGGTCCTGAGCATTCATTGTCACTTGCCAGAATCCAGAAGTCAAGTCTAAAGTTGAAAAGTATTGACAGTAAGCGAGAGCATCTAGCATATCAGAGATTTTTGGAAGTAAGTATGCATCTGGTTTGGTCACTTTATTCAGTTGTCTGTAATCTACCACCAGTCTTAATTTTCCATTTGTCTTTCCAACTACCAAGGCAGGTGAGGTCCAAGGGCTGTGTGAAGGTACTATAAGACCTTGTTGTTTAAGGCGTTCTATTTCTTCCTTTATAAAAAACTCGTGTTTGGGGACATTCTATAATAATGTTGTTTTATTTCTCTTGCATTACCTGTATCAATGTGATAAGTTACTATATTAGTACGACCTAATTGAGTTAAATCTTTGGCTACTGCTTGTGAATATCTTTCCAAGATGTCTTGGACAATAAAATTATATTCATTTTGTGCTAATTCTTCTGCTCCTCCAGATACTAATAGGGATTGGACATTGCGAATTTCTTGTATAGGAATAGTTTGGATAGTTTCCCATCGGGAATATTCATTGTAACAGTCTGCACATCTATCACTTCTTGTATGTAAGTGTTTTTGGCACCAACAATCTTTATCAGATCCTTCAAACCAATGTTTAATCTGATGTCTATACTTCTGATTTGTTAACCAAGGATTAAATTGACGGTTCATGTAATCATATTCTTGCCATGTAAAAGTTTCATGGTCTATTTCAATTCCCCAAGGAGTAAATTTGTAGAAGTGTTGATCAGGACTTTCTTCTTCATTCATTACTAATACTAAATTTGTATTATCTTTATCTTCTTCTTCATCATCATCTTTATAATCTTCCTCATCAGATTCTTCCTCTTTATTTTCTTCTTAAACTGATAAAGGTGCAGTAGAATTTCTGCAGGAAACTTGTGCTCTTCTATTACCATCAGATATTGTTACTTGTGAATCTTTGTAGTTAATTACTGCATTTGCTTTTCGTAACCAATCTGTTCCCAATACCAAGGTGTAGGATTGAGTGTCAATTACTTCCATATCCATGGATACTACTACATCTCCAATATGTACAACTATGTTATCTAATATTCCTAGACTGGATTTCCTATTTCCATGTATTCCTGTGATCATTCTATTTGACTGTCGACTTGGTTTCTTTTTTAAATGATCAAGAAATTTCTTTGACATTATGCTGGCAGAAGAACCACTATCCAGAATAATATCTACAGTCTATCCTCCTACTTGTCNTGTTTTTGGCACCAACAATCTTTATCAGATCCTTCAAACCAATGTTTAATCTGATGTCTATACTTCTGATTTGTTAACCAAGGATTAAATTGACGGTTCATGTAATCATATTCTTGCCATGTAAAAGTTTCATGGTCTATTTCAATTCCCCAAGGAGTAAATTTGTAGAAGTGTTGATCAGGACTTTCTTCTTCATTCATTACTAATACTAAATTTGTATTATCTTTATCTTCTTCTTCATCATCATCTTTATAATCTTCCTCATCAGATTCTTCCTCTTTATTTTCTTCTTAAACTGATAAAGGTGCAGTAGAATTTCTGCAGGAAACTTGTGCTCTTCTATTACCATCAGATATTGTTACTTGTGAATCTTTGTAGTTAATTACTGCATTTGCTTTTCGTAACCAATCTGTTCCCAATACCAAGGTGTAGGATTGAGTGTCAATTACTTCCATATCCATGGATACTACTACATCTCCAATATGTACAACTATGTTATCTAATATTCCTAGACTGGATTTCCTATTTCCATGTATTCCTGTGATCATTCTATTTGACTGTCGACTTGGTTTCTTTTTTAAATGATCAAGAAATTTCTTTGACATTATGCTGGCAGAAGAACCACTATCCAGAATAATATCTACAGTCTATCCTCCTACTTGTCCTTTGCAAATCATAAGAGTGTTGCTATAAGAGGCACTTTGTGTTTTTACTTCTTCCTTTTCATCTTTAGGTTTAGGTGGTCTCTTTCTTCTTGGAGTTATAACCTTTCTCAATTCATTTTTATATTTAGGTATACTAGCCAATTGCCCTAAAGTGATATTGGATTTGCAGTGTAATAGATCTTCTACTATTGAATATGGCATTGTCTTTTGGTCTATAAGAGGTAACTCAGCCCAAGTTAGTTTGTCTTTCTTTTTTCTCTTCTGCTTGTCCTTCTGTAGCCTTTCATTTTCCTTTCTTAGGAGTAGTTTTACTACCTTTTGATTTATTTGGTATAAGCACATCTTCTACTTCCATTTCATTTGTACTTCTTTGGCCAAATACCTTCTGTTGCGGTTGAGCATGTTGAGATTTTCCTCCCACTAATGAGGAGTTTTTGTCAATAGTCGTACTCCCACCCTCTTGGGGTACGCTTAATAGTTTAAATGTGGTACAGGGAAAACTTGTTCCTCTATCTGAGTAGTATCAATATCTTGCATTCCTACTAACACTTGCTGGTTATTATTTTGTAAAGGTTATTGAACAGGAACTATTGGGATATTGCGATTTGGTTGCATTTGTGATACTGGTTGCTGAGGAACTGGAGGTACTTGCATTGGGTACATTTGCTGTTGTGGTTGTTGATAAGGTTGTTATTGCGCAAATAAATGTGCTGCATACATATTATTATTGTTATTCTGATTTACTGGTACTTGGTTATTCACTTGCGATGGTATATTTTGATTATTAATTGGAGCAGGACAATTCCTTGCATAATGTCCAATTTGATTACATTTATAACAAGTTACTGGTCTTCTTTGTTGTCTATTGTTTCCATTGTTGTTACCAAAATTATTATTATTATTTGGTCGGTTAGGTTGAAAGGGTTGATTGGTAACTCCTACATTACTGCTTCCTTGATTTAGGTTAAGATTTCCTAATGCTTAAAGGATTGGAGCTAATGCATTATTCACAGCATTTTCAACAGAATTTTGCATTGGAGTTTGCTGAGGAAATTGATTATGAGTAGGTACAGAATTATATCCTGTTCAATACATTCCTGCGAAGATTTCAGGATGTGTTAAATTGTTTTCTTTTAACTGTCTTGTGGTTTCTATGGTTTGTTCTAGAGTAATGTTGTGTTGAAAGGTCAATTGTGGTCGAATTTGGAAAGCAATTTCTTTTCTTAATCCTTTAGTAAAATTATAAATTCGGTCAGATTCTGATCAATTATTATCATAATCAATTCTTCTAATTAATTTTTTTATTGTTTGAGCATATTGATCAATGGATTCTGTTGGTCCTTGCATTCTGTTATTTAATTCAGAGCGTCATTGGAGAACTCTATTGGGAGTTCTGAACTTGTGTAAAAAGTGTTGTACAACATCAGGAAATTTTTTATGTCGGAGGTTATTGTAATAATTTCATTTTCAAAGGTTATTGAAGGTTATCGGACCAATAACCTTCGCAAATATTACGTTTATTATGATAAAGTGAAGGTTATTGAAGGTTATCGATATCAATAACCTCCGGAGTATTACGTTTTATTAATAAAAATGAAGGTTTTCGGTACCAATAACCTTCGTAAATATTACGTTTATGTTGGAGGTATTCGAAGGTTATCGGAGTGAAGGACTTCGAAGGCTTACGTTTAAAAAAATTTACTGATGAAAAGGGCGGTTGTTGCGGGTTTGCCAAAATTGAAATTGACCTCGCGTGGCTTCAAAAGAGGTAAACCAGGTTTGTGTTTCATTTAATAAATATCCTTGAACTGTATTTATTTTATAAGCATTATCGTAATTATTTATTTGAGCACATCTTTCAAATTCTTCCAGCCATTCTACTGGATTTTGGACTCCTCCATGAAATTGGGGTATTGGAATTATATTCCTTATTTCCATTCTATTTCCTAATCAATTNGGAAATTGATTATGAGTAGGTACAGAATTATATCCTGTTCAATACATTCCTGCGAAGATTTCAGGATGTGTTAAATTGTTTTCTTTTAACTGTCTTGTGGTTTCTATGGTTTGTTCTAGAGTAATGTTGTGTTGAAAGGTCAATTGTGGTCGAATTTGGAAAGCAATTTCTTTTCTTAATCCTTTAGTAAAATTATAAATTCGGTCAGATTCTGATCAATTATTATCATAATCAATTCTTCTAATTAATTTTTTTATTGTTTGAGCATATTGATCAATGGATTCTGTTGGTCCTTGCATTCTGTTATTTAATTCAGAGCGTCATTGGAGAACTCTATTGGGAGTTCTGAACTTGTGTAAAAAGTGTTGTACAACATCAGGAAATTTTTTATGTCGGAGGTTATTGTAATAATTTCATTTTCAAAGGTTATTGAAGGTTATCGGACCAATAACCTTCGCAAATATTACGTTTATTATGATAAAGTGAAGGTTATTGAAGGTTATCGATATCAATAACCTCCGGAGTATTACGTTTTATTAATAAAAATGAAGGTTTTCGGTACCAATAACCTTCGTAAATATTACGTTTATGTTGGAGGTATTCGAAGGTTATCGGAGTGAAGGACTTCGAAGGCTTACGTTTAAAAAAATTTACTGATGAAAAGGGCGGTTGTTGCGGGTTTGCCAAAATTGAAATTGACCTCGCGTGGCTTCAAAAGAGGTAAACCAGGTTTGTGTTTCATTTAATAAATATCCTTGAACTGTATTTATTTTATAAGCATTATCGTAATTATTTATTTGAGCACATCTTTCAAATTCTTCCAGCCATTCTACTGGATTTTGGACTCCTCCATGAAATTGGGGTATTGGAATTATATTCCTTATTTCCATTCTATTTCCTAATCAATTTAGGGCTGCAACTAATTGCTGGGTTACTTGAGGGTTTGCCATTATATAAAAATACTACTTTAATAAACTAATAGATATATAAAAAGGGGTATACACTGTTATTACTACTTTAATTAAATATAAATAATACTAATAAATATTTGCGATATAAAAGAGGTAAAAATAAAAGAAATTATAACTAATAAGATAAAGAAGAATATAAATTGAGTAATTCTAAGTCTTCAAGTACTTTTAAGCAATTATCTCTTATTTGGAATAAAAGGTTAAGTTGTTTTCTAATATATTGTAATTCTTTAAGTTCTGATGCACTAAAACTAGAAGTTTCTTGAACTATTTTTCTTACTCTACTACTATATACTTCTGATAATTCACTAATTAATTTATTTAATTCTTCTGATTGAATCATAAATAGGAATAATATTTATACGAAAGAAAATAATAAAATAAAAATAAAATTCTTTAAAGTTAAACTATATAGATTAAACTAATTTATTCACAACCTCACAGGAGGCACCAATTTGTCGTGTGCTCTTTACAACAATGTTCTGAAGGTTAAAGAATCTTTCCTAACAAAAACTATCCTACAAGTTAAGTTATCGTGCTACTTCAGGAGATCCTCTTGATCAATCCACAGCAAATTACAAAGTTAGGTAAAAGAGGCAAAAGTGAGTGAGTTCTTTATTGTGATGGGGTCTTTTACACGCTAAGTTAGTTTGTATTACTTGTGCAAAGCGTATATGTAAAAGGTTTAAACAGCGATAAAATATACAAAGGTTTCAATAAAATGATAACTTTATTAAATAATAATGCGGGATAATATATATATAAAACTAATAAATAAAGATAAATAATATAAAGAATTTAAGAAAATAAAATAGAATAAGAAAGTTAAGAACTAAAGGAATTAAAAAGACTTATAAAACTAAAGATAAACTATATTAACTAAACTGAACTCTCATTTCGAACTTGTCTCAAACTCAATCTAAAAGGACCTGTATTTATATTTTCTCAGACGCTTCCTGCGTCACAGATAATTTTACCATTCTCTCCTTTAGATTGGTTCCTTTCCAAATAATACAATTTCCTTTATTTCTACAAGTATTTACCTGAGTATTTCCCTAGGTATTGTACCTAGATATATACCTAGGTAAATTCATAGTGATAATCCTTCAAATGTAGCACTTACTAATCTGTACTACTGATCTACTCTATTTATAAATTCAAAGGTAATACATATAAGAATAAATATATAACTAAATAATAATAAATACTAATAAATATTAATTCACAGTGTCACAATATATCATTTTCTACTATCTAAGTATGATAAATTATTTCAAAATTCTTTATTATTATATCCCTCGATTAAATAGTTATTATCTAATTGCTATTATTAAAATGTAATAATAATTCATAATATTACATCTCTGCAAATTACTCATAATTACATCAGGAAATTTTTTATATCAGAGGTTATTGTAATAATTTCGTTTTCAAAGGTTATTGAAGGTTATCGGACCAATAACCTTCGCAAATATTATGTTTATTATGATAAAGTGAAGGTTATTGAAGGTTATCGATATCAATAACCTCCAAAGTATTACGTTTTATTAATAAAAATGAAGATTTTCGGTACCAATAACCTTCGTAAATATTACGTTTATGTTGGAGGTATTCGAAGGTTATCAGAGTGAAGGACTTCGAAGGCTTACATTTAAAAAAATTTACTGATGTAGATATCTCCGCAACTTACAAAATTAATTAAAATTATATTTGTTATTAGCAACAAATTTTCTGATTTTTAATTTAACAATACTAAAGTCTTCGAATATTATATTTAATTACATAATTATAATTTATATTTATTTTCTTTTTTCAAAAAAAAATATAAATAAAATAATTATATATTTTTAAAAATAATGTAAATAAATGCAAAATAAAAATTGAATTTATTAATATAAAATAATAATATTTTTTTAATATTTACAGTTTTCATCATTTGCTCTTTCACATCTTTTTTATTACTGAGATGATATAGAATTTTAATATATGTCTTGTATAAGGCTTCGTAAGTTTCTGTAGTATATCTATTTATGGTTTTGAATTTACGAATAGTATTAACAATATGATGAACCCATGAATGTAACTTTGATAGTTTAAAATCAGAATTCGAAAATTAATTAAATAATTTAATAAATAGATTAGTCCATTTTTCAATTGCTTCCTGAAAATTTTTCAAATCACTTTCTTTAAATGTTTCTTGTCAACTTAATAAGTACATTTCGTTCTATTTTATGTAAACTTTCGAAAGATCCTTATTTAATAAATCATCAACTACAAATACCATCACCTTCATAATATTTCTATAATTATCTGCTGTTAAAAAAGCTATCGATTGTAATCTTTCCAAAAATATTTTTAGTTCCAGATGTCTTGGAATTAATGTAATTCTCTAGTTCATTTTATCCACTAATGATCTTCTTTCAACTTCCAATAATAATTTTTTAGTAAATTCTATTTGATAGCGATACAAACCTAAATCTAAATGATGCATTTTATTGGGTACAGTGACAACGTAAACATTTATATTTTTAAATTAAAAATAATATAAAGTTAGAATGTACTCAACAATATAAAAGAGTATCACAAAAACTTACGGAATATTCCAAAAATAATTGAAAACTGGTTTCAAACTAGCTTTTTCAGTTGTATCATTATTATAATATTATAACATATTTTCTTTGTTACAAAGTACCATCTGATCATCCCTTAAACATGTATTATTTAAATTTTCTTTTGATACTAGACAAAAATGGCAAGGATATTTTGAATTTGTTGATTTATAACATCAGGAAATTTTTTATGTCAGAGGTTATTGTAATAATTTCGTTTTCAAAGGTTATTGAAGGTTATCAGACCAATAACCTTCGCAAATATTACGTTTATTATGATAAAGTGAAGGTTATTGAAGGTTATCGATATCAATAACCTCTGGAGTATTACGTTTTATTAATAAAAATGAAGGTTTTCGGTACCAATAACCTTTGTAAATATTACGTTTATGTTAGAGGTATTCGAAGGTTATCGGATTGAAGAACTTCGAAGGCTTACGTTTAAAAAAATTTATTGATGAAGTTAATGAAAAAGTACATACTTCTGACCAATCGCATATTATTGTGGAAACTCTTGAAAAAAACCAAAAAATTTTGTTATTAATTTTTAATTCAATGCCATTATTATCATCATCATCATTTGTAAATAATAGATCCAAAAAAAATTTAATACAGTGCGGAACCTCTATAACCGGTCAAAAATTTTGCTATTTTTAAATGTATGTTACACCTGCCAAAAGAAGTAAATAAAAATTTTAACCGTTAATTTCGATAAATCATATCAAAAGCTACAGAAATTATCGGTTTTGATCAAAAAATTTTAAGATTTGCCGGTGTTACATAGATTTGAAATTTACACGTTTTACTATAAAAAATAAAAATTGCAAATAATAAATTTTGTGTGACTTTCTAAAAATATTACCATTTTGTAGTGTTTATGTTGCCCAATCATTTTAGCTTAGAAATGCATGTATAGATTATTATAAAAATTTTGAGTTGCATTATGTCTTCGTGCAAAAAATTAGCTGCAAAAAAGAGAGCAAAAAATCAAATTCGCAATGTAAATACAGGTCAATTTATAGAGCAATATTCAACAAGTGATGATGAATATACATTATCAAGTGATGGTTATTCAACAGATAGTTCATATGAAAGTTATTATGCCCAAAGAATATTAAAACTTGGGGATATAGTTTTTAATTTAACAGAGATTGATGAAAAAAAGAAAGCACCATATGTTGGAAATTCTACTGCAACGTATTATCGAAAATATGGACCATCTGGTACATTTACAAAAGCAGCTAAAGGTTCATTATCAATTAACCAATATTTTACAGCAAATATTACCAATAATTCACAAGAAGTTTCAATTGATGAAATAGAAACTAATACAGAATCAACAAATGATATATTGCAAGTGGAAAATTCTGAAAGTTTGCAAGAAGGAATAATGGATATTGATACTGAAGATATTATTAATGACAGTCTTACTTTTATTCGACAAAACAGTGGAAAAATAACACCAAAAAATTTTCAACAATTTATTAATTTAAAATTTCTTTCAAAAATAGAGGGGAAAAAATCAATTACATTAAAAACAGCTCGTATTTGGCTTAAAAAACTTGGATTAGTTTCACAATCTAAAAAAAAGGGTATTTATTTTGACGGTCATGAAAGAGATGATGTATTGAAATATCGTGAAAAATTTTTAAAAGAAATGAAAGAATTGGAACAATTTATGCCAACATTTATTGGAAATGAAATGACACAACTTAATCCAGAAATTCCTTCAAATCAAAAATTACATATATTTATCACACATGATGAATGTTTATTTTATGCAAATGATGATCGTCCGATAGTATGGGCACCAATTGGAGAACCTCCATTAAGAAAAAAAGGTCATGGCAAATCAATTATGGTTAGTGATTTTTTACTTGAAACAATTGGCAGATTAAAATTAACTCCTGAGCAATCCTTATTAAATCCAAATATACCAGTTGAAGCACGTAAATTTTTAAAACCTAGAAAAAATGAAGAAGGTTGGTGGACAGCAGAACATTTGATTGATCAAGTTATCAATTATGCAATTCCTATTTTTGAAACTATTTATCCAAATGCAATTGCTGTAATGGCATTTGATAATAGTACCAATCATGGTGCAATGCCAGAAGATGGTTTAAATGCTACAAAAATGAATGTTAATCCTGCAGGAAAACAGCCACGAATGCATTCAACATTTTTTGGAACAGACAATATATCACAATCAATGGTTTTTCCATCAGATCATCCACAATATCCAAATAAAGCTAAAGGTATGCAACAAATTCTAATAGAAAGAGGATTATGGAAAGAAGGATTAAAAGGTGAATGTAAATTATGTAAGGGAAAAGAAAAAAAAATAGATTCTCAAAGAATTGATTGTTGCATGCGTCGAATTTTATCATTACAACCAGATTTTATTTCTCAAAAATCTAGATTACAAATTGAAATAGAAAAAAGAGGTCATAAATGTATTTTTTATCCTAAATTCCACTGTGAACTGAATTTTATAGAAATGTATTGGGGTGCAGCAAAACATTACACTAGAGAACATTGTAATTATACTTGGGTAGGATTGCAAAGAATTGTTCCTGAGGCTTTGGATTCAGTTCCTTTAATTACAATTCGTCGTTTTGCACAAAAATCTTGGCGTTATATGGATATATATAGGAAGGGAATTACTGGTAAAATGGCAGAATTTGCAGCAAAAAAGTATAAATCTCATAGAAGAGTTCCTGATAACATTTACAATGAACTTGAATCAGTTATTATTAAATAAATAAATATTAGATCACTATTTCGATCATTTTGATTATTGCTAAATCTATTTTTTAATTGGTTTATATATAAAACACGTGATTTTTACTAACCAGGAAAATTGAGAATTTTTTTTTATTCCATAAATCGATTCTATTATATGAGAAGAGTCTAATTTTTCTTACCCCAGTTAAATCCAATCACTAGATCAAGTTTTATTTAAGATTTTATAGGTTCCTATTATAGAGGTTCCGCACTGTAGAATTGTGAAAGGTTTCGCGAACTAATTTTTTAAATTCAGAGGATTTTTTTTCTCTTTTATCTTTAACAGATAAAATCAGAAGGTATCCCAATAACTGTTTGGCATCTTCTTTATTTCTTCTACCAAGAGAAATATATATAGGATGAAGTGACCCCTTACCTAAGGTGTCAGTTGTAGTTGCATCTGAATAAAGGATAATGGACAAAATGTATGCTACCGATGGGATTAATTCTTTCGCTTTTTTCTACCAGTTTCCAGTATATTGTTCTCCATATTATTGTTCATTTTCAATCTATAATAATATGTATAATATGTTTAGTGATCTTTAACTTGTGTTAGTATAAACAATAAATAAAATTTTTTACTTCCAATTTTTTATAATTATACACAAAAAGCTGGGAAATTTCTGGATTTGATAAAAGATTTTCTATACATTTTATAACTGGTTGATAATTTATAAAGTATTCTTTATTATTATGCACTAATATACGATGTTTATAATATAATAATCGTGATAAATTCATTTTATCTATATACTTTCGGCCAGTTTCGATATTTTTAGGAAGGGGAGAAATGGATAAATTGGAATACTTATTAAAAAATTTAATAATTGCATTGCCAGCTTTGTTATTTAAATTATATTTTGTAACAAGAGTCATCAAATCGGCATAAAATTCATTTGGAAACTCTTCAACGTCTGAATCTTCATTTCGTGAATTTTCACTTTTGACATCTAAGTCTTCATTCTATAAACGTTTGATATTTGAATCTTCATTTTGTAAATTTTCGACATCTGAGTCTTCATTTCGTAAACTTTTGGACAAAATTTCTTCAAAACATTCTGGAATATTACTGATAACTTCTAATGAAACTGAAGCATCAGCATCATATAGTGTTAGGAATCGGGTCTATATTTAGACTCGAATAATCGTCACGAATAATCGACGATTATTCGGCGATTATTTGCGATTATTTGACGATTATTCGACGATTATTCGCGATTATTCGACGATTATTCGCGATTATTCGACGATTATTCAGCGATTATTCGCGATTATTCAACGATTATTCGTGATTATTCGACGATTATTCGGCGATTATTCGACGATTATTCGACGATTATTCGCGATTATTTGGCGATTATTCGAAAATTTTACACGATTTTTCGCAGATATTTTTTTTAAAACTCGAATAACTTCGTGAATATCGATGCTACAAGGACGAAACACATATCATTTTGTAGCCAAAAACAAGGCCGTTCTTTCTATCTTAGAAATATCTTAGTAGAAAATTGCTCTGTGCTTCGATAATCGCGAGCGAAGTCAAAAAAACAGAAAAAATAGTTGAAAATTTGCGAAAATTTTTGCAGGTGGTGAAAATTTGTGCAAATTTTCGCCTCTAAAAATTTTTTGATGCTAATACTATCAAAATCACTACTAAGTAAATATAAAAATATAAGTAAATGTTTGTTTCTTTTAAATAAAATATTTATTTAACATTCAATTTTGATATTAATTAATAAATAACAAAATTTATAAAATTTCAATATTTAAATTGATTTATTAATATAATTAATATTAAATGGTTCAATATTAAATCAAAATTAACATTTAGAATTGGTAAATTAATATTAGAAATTATAAAAGTTATATTAAAAATTAAAAATTATTAAGGAAACATTTCTAAATATATATTATTTTATTTAATAAAAAGAATTTGATTGACTAAATGTGGATTTAATCTATTTCTACGAGGAGTGATATGAATTCCAGTATCTGAAAATAATCTTTCAGAAGGTACAGATGTTGCAGGAATTGATAAATATTTTTGTGCTAATTTTGATAAATTGGGATATGAATTACAATTAGCTTTCCACCAAATTAAAGGATCACTTTTTTCATGCATCAATAACTCTTTCATTTGTAAATATTGGTTAATTTCATTTGAATTAGTTCTAAATCCNTACTAAGTAAATATAAAAATATAAGTAAATGTTTGTTTCTTTTAAATAAAATATTTATTTAACATTCAATTTTGATATTAATTAATAAATAACAAAATTTATAAAATTTCAATATTTAAATTGATTTATTAATATAATTAATATTAAATGGTTCAATATTAAATCAAAATTAACATTTAGAATTGGTAAATTAATATTAGAAATTATAAAAGTTATATTAAAAATTAAAAATTATTAAGGAAACATTTCTAAATATATATTATTTTATTTAATAAAAAGAATTTGATTGACTAAATGTGGATTTAATCTATTTCTACGAGGAGTGATATGAATTCCAGTATCTGAAAATAATCTTTCAGAAGGTACAGATGTTGCAGGAATTGATAAATATTTTTGTGCTAATTTTGATAAATTGGGATATGAATTACAATTAGCTTTCCACCAAATTAAAGGATCACTTTTTTCATGCATCAATAACTCTTTCATTTGTAAATATTGGTTAATTTCATTTGAATTAGTTCTAAATCCTTGATTAGAAGTTGAAGAAAGATGAGAAAAAAAAGATGATATTAAAGATGTTGAATCTACTTCTAATGAACTTTGAGTTTCATTAGATGACAAATTTACAATTTCTTCAATTTTTTTTTAATTTTGGTATGTATAATATCACATGTATTCTAAATAATAAATTAGATAAAAAGTTAAATATTATATAAATTATTTAATTAAAAAGATATATACTTACTTGTGAACAAAAAGTTAAATTTTTAAATCTAGGATCTAAAAATGATGCAGTTATTCCATAATTATTTGGAATACTCCATCTTTTTTCAAGATCATCTAAAATAGTATTACAAATGTTTGAAATTGTAGTATTTGTAATAATAGTATTATTTGATTTTATATTTTTTAAATTACGTATAACTTCATCAATTATAGGAGCAGTAAGAGCTAATGTTGTATATTTTTCTCCTCCTAATAATCTTGTCGCTTGTTCAGCAGAAGCTAATAATTTTGTCAAATTTTGAATAGTTTTCCATTCTGCTGAAGTGGGTAAAAGTTGATCCATAATATTAAAATCATGAACATCACTTGATAAATGACTATTTTCTAAGTTATTGGCTAACCATTTAATTGGATTTTTTAATTCATAAAGTCGAACTAAAGCATTGTAAAATGAATTCCACCTTATATCTATAGGCTTGATAATTTCAACTGTTTCATTTTCTTGAATTTGATTACACATAACTTGTGCACGTCTTAATTGTTGTCTTCTTTTATCACTTCCCAAAAAAGTAATAAGATTTTTTACTTTTGTTATTAGAGGATCAATTATTTTCAATCCTTTATTAACTGATAATTGCAATGTATGAGCAGCACATG
>PQFF01000257.1:48341-78673 GCA_003547095.1 Diversispora epigaea | reverse complement strand
GCAGAAATGCAGGCAACTTTAGGTGAACGATATAATATATGTAACTGGAATATTGGCAAGCAAAGCAATAGTATTAATTGGGTAGCAATACAAAATGATGAAGGAACTTACCCACTTATTGGGAAAAAGAGAAAAATGCTTAATAAAGATGAATTCACAATTCAACATCATACCAAAGAAGTTAGCTCACAGAGTTCGGGAAACTCAGTTTTGGAAAAATGTACGGGTTGTGCCCAAGGTGACAGGAGCCTTGTTGCCAATCTTAAAAATCAAGATGTATGTCTTATTAAGACGAGTATGGCAAAATCCGTTAGTATAAACGTGGTTAGAAGTGTAGTGTCACTACGATCAACTCCAGATCGTTCAAATAGATTCCGACTTCGCTCATCTCAGAACGCCATTAGAGACGGTATCGGTAAAATTATAGAAGATTCATTACCAGTTGATTCAATACGCTTCGTAGACCCTCCAACTGTTTATATTAGCAACAATGCACGTGATAGAACAACTATGTTCGCAAAATTTCAAAATTTCTGGACACAAGAAAACATTCAGACTAGACTTGATGACATTCGCTTAAAACTTTCTAGTAGTATGTCAATTAGGATATACACGGATGGATCCTTAATTAAAAAAGATACTAATAATTCACACATAACAACAATGGGTTATGGGTGGTGTGCATTCGACGAGAATGATACAGAGTTTAATTTTAGTGGCAAAGTAGAAAATTTCGCGTCGTCGACACGTGCGGAACTTATGGCAATTTTGACGGCAGTTTATGCTACCCCAAAGCGTTCAAGGTTATGTATTTTTACAGATAGCCAGGCAGCTATTGATCATCAGGAAATTTTTTATGTCGGAAGTTATTGTAATAATTTCGTTTTCAAAGGTTATTGAAGGTTATCGGACCAATAACCTTCACAAATATTACATTTATTATGATAAAGTGAAGGTTATTGAAGGTTATCGATATCAATAACCTCCGGAGTATTACGTTTTATTAATAAAAATGAAGGTTTTCGGTACCAATAACCTTCGTAAATATTACGTTTATGTTGGAGGTATTCGAAGGTTATCGGAGTGAAGGACTTCGAAGGCTTACGTTTAAAAAAATTTACTGATGATGCTATAGCTAACGCAGCTACCAACCCAAGAAAAGCACATAGGAAACTTAAAAATTGGACAATTGTCAAAGCTATAGAAGAAATAACTAACGTTCAGAACTTAACACTCAGGCTGGAAAAAGTTAAAGCGCACTCGGGAGTTATCCACAATGAAACGGCAGATAAATTAGCAAGAGAAGGTTGTCTTAAACCTGTATGCTCTCCAGACTTGCAGTCTTTAACGTCTGTAAATGCAGTGAGTTGTTGGAATACAGAAACAATTGAGGAGCCTTTAAGACATTTTACTAAAAAATTGGGTAAGGCCAAACACTCGATAAAATGGAGACTGCTCAATCGGAACATTTCTACAATTTCTGCTTTTAAAAGCAAGCAGATTCAGTGGGAGTCGTCATGGAGAATGACAATGCTTTCTTATATTGATCGCAATGTAACAGATAACAAGGAAACCCGGCAAAGAGCTTTTAATGTTAAATTATTTAATAATGAACTGCCCACACTGGAGAAGTTAAAGGACAGATTCCCAAAGATATATGAAAACGATTCTTGTATCCGGTGCAATCTAGAAAAAGAAGATCAAGTACATGTATTGACATGTCCTAAAAATTTAATTGATATACACTCATGCAGAAATAAACTTATTAATTTGTTAGTAAACAAGACGACTACCGTAGCATGTGGGGATACGTGCAAAAATATGTGCAAAACACTAGAAGCATTAAAGGAACTTCATATTCCCCGAGATGTGAACACGCGAGATGCGAACCACTTATCATTCATTGATATTATGTTGGGATTGATCCCGATAACTGTATATGATATAGTTTTGCAAAAAGTTGTAACACATGAGTTGGCTGATCAAATAATGGATGACGTATTTGTTCAATTTAAACTCTTCCTACATACTCATATATGGAAGGATAGATGTACAGCGGTTAAAAAGTGGGAAACTGAGAATGGAATCAGTAATAATAAATGGAAAAAGAAGATCCGTAACGAGACACTTGATACAATAGTAACATCTCAAACCAATAATACAGATAACAATAGTGTACTCAACAATAGTGCACAAGGCATAACAAATATTATAAATAAAAACAATCATAATAATAATAGAAGCAAAATTTCTTTTTTATTTTCATTAAATAGATTTATATATAATCATGTTATCAAAGATAGCTGTAATTGGACTTGGTTGTATAAAATAGGTTGTTCGGCAGGGCCTTAACATGCTGAGGGCAATTGTTATTATCAGGCGGTAGGTTGCAGGCATGTCCCTTCGGGTTAGTCTGAGTCTCATCTTTAACTAATAGTCATTAGAATAAGTTATGTATCTTATGTATAAGAAACTTTCTGTTTTTCTAATTAATAAAATTTGAGGCGAGGCCGCGCTGAAACAAAAAAAAAAAAAATAATTATAATATTATATTTAATATTTTCGAATTATAATATTTTATTCGAAAATATTATAATTATAATATTATAATTATAATATTATATTTAATATTTTCGAATTATAATATTTTATTCGAAAATATTATAATTATAATATTTTATTCGAAAATATTATAATTATAGTATTATAATTATTCGAAAATATTATAATTATAATATTTTTTCGAATCGAATAAAAATTATAATTATTCGAAAATATAATTATATAATTATAATATTTATTCGATTCAAAAAAATATTATAATTATAATATCGCGATTATTACGGTTTCACGATTTTAATAATCGCTGATTAATCGCGATTATTCACGATTAATCATGATTTTAATAATCGCCGATTAATCGTGATTAATCGTCTATCAACATTTGTACTCGACTATATAGTTGATAGGCGATTAATCGCGATTTTGTATTCGCGATTCATAACACTAGCATCATAATCACCATATTCAAATAGATCTATTATCTCTGAACCTGATGGTAAGTTTTCTATTTCTTAAACACTTTGTCTTTTTTCTATACGATTAAAATTATTATTATCTAATAAAATCATCATTATCTAATAACATATCAGTGACTTCTGAAACTTCTATATTGGATTCTTCTGTACTAACATCATAAAGGTTTATATATTTATTTACATGTTGGGAATATGAATTACGATTAGAAAAATAACGAACATTGCAATAAGGACATTTATAACTTGTAGATATTTTTTAAAAATTAAATTTTTTGAAATTTTAAGATACTTTTAACTGTTCTTTTTCATTATACTTATATATTTTTTTAATTTTATTTTTTTTCCTTTTTACAACAATAAAAAAATTATTCAAATGTTTTGCTTTTCTATATCAATAAATGTCTAATAATGAATAAAAATTATTTTTTATTTTTATTATATTTTGTGATATAACAAGAAAATAAAGACATATCACTACATCCGGAATTATATAGAGGCGTTCTAGAACGCTATATATACGAAACGTCTGGAGAACGCACTAGAACGGTGCGTTCTAGTACGCTATATATACGAAACGTTTGGAGAACGCACTAGAACGGTACGTTCTAGTACGCTATATATACAAAACGTTCAGAGAACGCACTAGAACGGTGCGTTCTAGTACGCTATATATACGAAACGTTCGGAGAACGCACTAGAACGGCATATTTAATACGCTATATGAACGTAGGTGGTGTTCGTAGGACGCTATAGATCGGTGTATTTTAGACGCACTAGAATGTTTATATTTAATTCCTGATGTAGTTATAATTTATAGTAAATAAAAATATTCCTTTATTTTGTATTAAATAATTATATTTCATAATATAATTTATAGTAAATAAGATACATCAGGAAATTTTTAAAGGCAAATATATCCGGATATAATTGCCCACCCCCAGGTTTATCTGCATAAATCGCATTAATCCGGATTAATCCGCATTTATCCGGATTAATTCATATGTTACACCGAATATATTCAGATTATATTCAGATAAATTGCGAATATATCCAGATATAATTCAGTTTTATTAATAGCGAATAAACCTGGATATATTCATCCTTAAAAATTTCCTGATGTACAATAAATTGATATNATGAAGGAACTTACCCACTTATTGGGAAAAAGAGAAAAATGCTTAATAAAGATGAATTCACAATTCAACATCATACCAAAGAAGTTAGCTCACAGAGTTCGGGAAACTCAGTTTTGGAAAAATGTACGGGTTGTGCCCAAGGTGACAGGAGCCTTGTTGCCAATCTTAAAAATCAAGATGTATGTCTTATTAAGACGAGTATGGCAAAATCCGTTAGTATAAACGTGGTTAGAAGTGTAGTGTCACTACGATCAACTCCAGATCGTTCAAATAGATTCCGACTTCGCTCATCTCAGAACGCCATTAGAGACGGTATCGGTAAAATTATAGAAGATTCATTACCAGTTGATTCAATACGCTTCGTAGACCCTCCAACTGTTTATATTAGCAACAATGCACGTGATAGAACAACTATGTTCGCAAAATTTCAAAATTTCTGGACACAAGAAAACATTCAGACTAGACTTGATGACATTCGCTTAAAACTTTCTAGTAGTATGTCAATTAGGATATACACGGATGGATCCTTAATTAAAAAAGATACTAATAATTCACACATAACAACAATGGGTTATGGGTGGTGTGCATTCGACGAGAATGATACAGAGTTTAATTTTAGTGGCAAAGTAGAAAATTTCGCGTCGTCGACACGTGCGGAACTTATGGCAATTTTGACGGCAGTTTATGCTACCCCAAAGCGTTCAAGGTTATGTATTTTTACAGATAGCCAGGCAGCTATTGATCATCAGGAAATTTTTTATGTCGGAAGTTATTGTAATAATTTCGTTTTCAAAGGTTATTGAAGGTTATCGGACCAATAACCTTCACAAATATTACATTTATTATGATAAAGTGAAGGTTATTGAAGGTTATCGATATCAATAACCTCCGGAGTATTACGTTTTATTAATAAAAATGAAGGTTTTCGGTACCAATAACCTTCGTAAATATTACGTTTATGTTGGAGGTATTCGAAGGTTATCGGAGTGAAGGACTTCGAAGGCTTACGTTTAAAAAAATTTACTGATGATGCTATAGCTAACGCAGCTACCAACCCAAGAAAAGCACATAGGAAACTTAAAAATTGGACAATTGTCAAAGCTATAGAAGAAATAACTAACGTTCAGAACTTAACACTCAGGCTGGAAAAAGTTAAAGCGCACTCGGGAGTTATCCACAATGAAACGGCAGATAAATTAGCAAGAGAAGGTTGTCTTAAACCTGTATGCTCTCCAGACTTGCAGTCTTTAACGTCTGTAAATGCAGTGAGTTGTTGGAATACAGAAACAATTGAGGAGCCTTTAAGACATTTTACTAAAAAATTGGGTAAGGCCAAACACTCGATAAAATGGAGACTGCTCAATCGGAACATTTCTACAATTTCTGCTTTTAAAAGCAAGCAGATTCAGTGGGAGTCGTCATGGAGAATGACAATGCTTTCTTATATTGATCGCAATGTAACAGATAACAAGGAAACCCGGCAAAGAGCTTTTAATGTTAAATTATTTAATAATGAACTGCCCACACTGGAGAAGTTAAAGGACAGATTCCCAAAGATATATGAAAACGATTCTTGTATCCGGTGCAATCTAGAAAAAGAAGATCAAGTACATGTATTGACATGTCCTAAAAATTTAATTGATATACACTCATGCAGAAATAAACTTATTAATTTGTTAGTAAACAAGACGACTACCGTAGCATGTGGGGATACGTGCAAAAATATGTGCAAAACACTAGAAGCATTAAAGGAACTTCATATTCCCCGAGATGTGAACACGCGAGATGCGAACCACTTATCATTCATTGATATTATGTTGGGATTGATCCCGATAACTGTATATGATATAGTTTTGCAAAAAGTTGTAACACATGAGTTGGCTGATCAAATAATGGATGACGTATTTGTTCAATTTAAACTCTTCCTACATACTCATATATGGAAGGATAGATGTACAGCGGTTAAAAAGTGGGAAACTGAGAATGGAATCAGTAATAATAAATGGAAAAAGAAGATCCGTAACGAGACACTTGATACAATAGTAACATCTCAAACCAATAATACAGATAACAATAGTGTACTCAACAATAGTGCACAAGGCATAACAAATATTATAAATAAAAACAATCATAATAATAATAGAAGCAAAATTTCTTTTTTATTTTCATTAAATAGATTTATATATAATCATGTTATCAAAGATAGCTGTAATTGGACTTGGTTGTATAAAATAGGTTGTTCGGCAGGGCCTTAACATGCTGAGGGCAATTGTTATTATCAGGCGGTAGGTTGCAGGCATGTCCCTTCGGGTTAGTCTGAGTCTCATCTTTAACTAATAGTCATTAGAATAAGTTATGTATCTTATGTATAAGAAACTTTCTGTTTTTCTAATTAATAAAATTTGAGGCGAGGCCGCGCTGAAACAAAAAAAAAAAAAATAATTATAATATTATATTTAATATTTTCGAATTATAATATTTTATTCGAAAATATTATAATTATAGTATTATAATTATTCGAAAATATTATAATTATAATATTTTTTCGAATCGAATAAAAATTATAATTATTCGAAAATATAATTATATAATTATAATATTTATTCGATTCAAAAAAATATTATAATTATAATATCGCGATTATTACGGTTTCACGATTTTAATAATCGCTGATTAATCGCGATTATTCACGATTAATCATGATTTTAATAATCGCCGATTAATCGTGATTAATCGTCTATCAACATTTGTACTCGACTATATAGTTGATAGGCGATTAATCGCGATTTTGTATTCGCGATTCATAACACTAGCATCATAATCACCATATTCAAATAGATCTATTATCTCTGAACCTGATGGTAAGTTTTCTATTTCTTAAACACTTTGTCTTTTTTCTATACGATTAAAATTATTATTATCTAATAAAATCATCATTATCTAATAACATATCAGTGACTTCTGAAACTTCTATATTGGATTCTTCTGTACTAACATCATAAAGGTTTATATATTTATTTACATGTTGGGAATATGAATTACGATTAGAAAAATAACGAACATTGCAATAAGGACATTTATAACTTGTAGATATTTTTTAAAAATTAAATTTTTTGAAATTTTAAGATACTTTTAACTGTTCTTTTTCATTATACTTATATATTTTTTTAATTTTATTTTTTTTCCTTTTTACAACAATAAAAAAATTATTCAAATGTTTTGCTTTTCTATATCAATAAATGTCTAATAATGAATAAAAATTATTTTTTATTTTTATTATATTTTGTGATATAACAAGAAAATAAAGACATATCACTACATCCGGAATTATATAGAGGCGTTCTAGAACGCTATATATACGAAACGTCTGGAGAACGCACTAGAACGGTGCGTTCTAGTACGCTATATATACGAAACGTTCGGAGAACGCACTAGAACGGCATATTTAATACGCTATATGAACGTAGGTGGTGTTCGTAGGACGCTATAGATCGGTGTATTTTAGACGCACTAGAATGTTTATATTTAATTCCTGATGTAGTTATAATTTATAGTAAATAAAAATATTCCTTTATTTTGTATTAAATAATTATATTTCATAATATAATTTATAGTAAATAAGATACATCAGGAAATTTTTAAAGGCAAATATATCCGGATATAATTGCCCACCCCCAGGTTTATCTGCATAAATCGCATTAATCCGGATTAATCCGCATTTATCCGGATTAATTCATATGTTACACCGAATATATTCAGATTATATTCAGATNACGCTATATATACGAAACGTCTGGAGAACGCACTAGAACGGTGCGTTCTAGTACGCTATATATACGAAACGTTTGGAGAACGCACTAGAACGGTACGTTCTAGTACGCTATATATACGAAACGTTTGGAGAACGCACTAGAACGGTACGTTCTAGTACGCTATATATACAAAACGTTCAGAGAACGCACTAGAACGGTGCGTTCTAGTACGCTATATATACGAAACGTTCGGAGAACGCACTAGAACGGCATATTTAATACGCTATATGAACGTAGGTGGTGTTCGTAGGACGCTATAGATCGGTGTATTTTAGACGCACTAGAATGTTTATATTTAATTCCTGATGTAGTTATAATTTATAGTAAATAAAAATATTCCTTTATTTTGTATTAAATAATTATATTTCATAATATAATTTATAGTAAATAAGATACATCAGGAAATTTTTAAAGGCAAATATATCCGGATATAATTGCCCACCCCCAGGTTTATCTGCATAAATCGCATTAATCCGGATTAATCCGCATTTATCCGGATTAATTCATATGTTACACCGAATATATTCAGATTATATTCAGATAAATTGCGAATATATCCAGATATAATTCAGTTTTATTAATAGCGAATAAACCTGGATATATTCATCCTTAAAAATTTCCTGATGTACAATAAATTGATATTTTATTTTCGTTATATTTCGTGATATAACAAGAAAATAAAGACATTATCACTTGCTATAATTTATGGTAAATAAGAATATATTTTTGCAATATTTTGTGATATAACAGCATCAGTAAATTTTTTTAAACATAAGCCTTCGAAGTCCTTTACTCCGGTAACTTTCGAATACCTCCAATATAAACGTAATATTTACGAAGGTTATTGGTACCAAAAACTTTTATTTTTATTAATAAAACGTAATACTGCGGAGGTTATTGATATCGATAACTTTCAATAACCTTCACTTTATCATAATAAATGTAATATTTGCGAAGGTTATTGGTTTGATAATCTTCAATAACCGTTGAAAACAAAATTATTACAATAACCTCCAATATAAAAAATTTCCTGATGAGAAAATAAAGATAAAGATTATAATCTTTTTTGGACAATAAATACACATTGATATATTTAATATAACTAACCTTACAAAATATACCAATCAATAGTACGAAGTTTAAGGAAGTTTCTGAATGGAAGAAATTGCCGGCTGTAAAAAAATGTTATAAAAACATTTTCAAGTCCATTGATGAAAAGATCCTGAAATAACTTATATAAGTTGTATAATTGATAAAGTGTAAGGCGAATCATGCGACATTCTGAATGTTCACATAGCGTAGGTGATTGCGATTACTCAAATAATTCTTAACTTTAATAATTGTTATGTAAAAATAACTGAAGATATTATTAAAGAAAAATATGAAGAAAATTTAGTAAGTATTCTCTTTAATAATATTTTTTCTTTAAATTTCCATTACTAAGTTTTCTAACAAATTTTATAACTTAAATTAAATAATGAAGAAGAGTTTTGTAACTCTTCGGACGAATCTGAAAATGAGTTGCCACCACCGTCACCATTACTAGCATCAAGAAATGAATCATGTAAAAATAAAAAGTCTAGAATCAAAAAGGAGATTACCTTTTTACCTCTCGAAAAAATGCAAGAAAATGCAGAAATATTTGCAATAAAAAATATGAAAAAAAGATCATATGAAAATGAAGATGAAAAAGAAAATAATAATGAAAAAAATAATAATGAAGAAAATAATAATAAAGAAAATAATTTGGAATTATCTGAAAATTAAAAATATTATTGTAAATAATATAAATAATATTCAGTGCATCTTAATATAAAAAAAATATTTGTAGTAAAATTTAATAATAAAATAATATTACTTGAAAATTTAATTTATAGTTTGTGTAATATAAAAATTATATAAACAAAATATGATTTTTTTTTACAATTTAATTTCACTATATTGCGCATATATCTACAAGTGTCTTTAAATGCATTATATATACATAATAATAACTTATTATATTTATTTTCTCTAAATGCACTCTCTATAAATGCAAATCCCAAGATATATTTTATAGTATGCTCTCTATAATAAATTCTTGATTTCCTTTTATTTAGATTAACTATAGCAAGAAAATAACTGTCATTCATATAAAAAAAACAAATTTTTTTAACTATATCAAGATGAAACACTGCTAAACTATTTCTTAATTTTTACTACGAGTATTTGTTATTTTAAATATGAGTTATAATTACTATTGAAAGTATTACTTTTCGAAAATATATTAAAGATTACGAATTACTTTACAGTTATAGAAAATATATAATTAAACAATGGTTTATATTAATACTTTAATTTTATTTATGTACTATATTAATACTTTATTTATGTACTTTACGTTATTTTTCAAAGTGTTTCGAATTAAAACTGGTTTGTTAATAGTTTAGATTTAATAATTTTTTTGAAGGATTTTAAAACGATTTAAATTAATACTTTATTTTCTTTTAGATATAGAAAGATTAAATTAAATCGAGAATTATGACTACTAAAACAAAATGAAGTGGACAAGAGAATTATATGCATGAGTTTTTAAATGTAACACTGGTCGAATGAACAAAAATCGGAATCCTATTGATGGCAGAAATATGCATAAATCGAATATCCTATTTGTGAAAATTCATAAATCGGAAATTCTTATTTATAAATCGAAAAAAATCGACTGCTTATACTTAATAAATCTTAGCAAATTTAGCCATCAATCAGAATCCTATTCATGATAAAACCATCCTATTTTTTTTCATTCGACCAGTGTAAGTTGCAAGTATAATTTATTTATAATATTCCTTGATTTTAATTTTACATATTTGTATATTTCAAAAAACAAAATTTTCAAAGATTATCGAAGCATTTCAAAACAATTAAATTAATACTTTATTTTCTTTTAATATAGAAAGATTAAATTAAATCAAGAATTATGGCTACTAGAACAAAATAAAGTAGACAAGAGGATTATATGCACGAGTTTTTAAATGTAAGTTGCAAGTATAATTTATTTATAATATTTCTTGACGATTTTAATTTTATATATTTGTATATTTCAAAAAACAAAATTTTCGAAGATTATCGAAGCATTTCAAAACAATTAAATTAATACTTTATTTCTTTTAGAGAATTATGGCTACTAGAACAAAATGAAGTGGACAAGATGATTATATGCATGAGTTTTTAAATGTAAGTTATGTAAGTTGCAAATATAATTTATTTCTTACAATTTTAATTTTTACTTATTTGTAACATTTCGGAGATTTTCAAATGATATATTAAAGTAAAATAGATTTAATTGAATTAATAATATAATTTTCTTGATATATTTTTAAGACATTTGGATCTTACGAGAATCAATTGTTTCTTGAGTAAAAAAATAAATTTTGTAAATACGTGAAAATCAAAGGTAAATTTAATACCATCGGTGTAAAAATAGCAGAAAGATTCGAATTAAAATTTATTATTATTTATATTATAGAATTTATATTATTTGTATAAATATTATTTTTATTATATAACGTAATAAAGAGAATTATTTTATTATTATATTATTATATACAAATAAATAATTATAAAATTTTAATGTAAAAATTGATATTGTGAAAATAATTAAATACGAAAACTTTCAAAATTAAATGTAAATTTTTACGTAAAATCTACGTAAATTTATGCGATTTTTTTTCGCAACGTATTAATANTGCATGAGTTTTTAAATGTAAGTTATGTAAGTTGCAAATATAATTTATTTCTTACAATTTTAATTTTTACTTATTTGTAACATTTCGGAGATTTTCAAATGATATATTAAAGTAAAATAGATTTAATTGAATTAATAATATAATTTTCTTGATATATTTTTAAGACATTTGGATCTTACGAGAATCAATTGTTTCTTGAGTAAAAAAATAAATTTTGTAAATACGTGAAAATCAAAGGTAAATTTAATACCATCGGTGTAAAAATAGCAGAAAGATTCGAATTAAAATTTATTATTATTTATATTATAGAATTTATATTATTTGTATAAATATTATTTTTATTATATAACGTAATAAAGAGAATTATTTTATTATTATATTATTATATACAAATAAATAATTATAAAATTTTAATGTAAAAATTGATATTGTGAAAATAATTAAATACGAAAACTTTCAAAATTAAATGTAAATTTTTACGTAAAATCTACGTAAATTTATGCGATTTTTTTTCGCAACGTATTAATAATCTAATATTACGTTTTGAAAATTTCCGGAAAATTATTTTGAAGATCTCTGTGGATGTTGTAATTTTCCGGAGAAATTATGGACCAAAAAGTTTACGGAATATTACGCCTATTAAAATTTCCTGATGTAGTTGTAACTAGTTGTAACTTTTGCAAATAATTATGACAGGTATCTTTATATTTAAATAAAGAATAAAGGATAAAATATATGTTAAAGATAAAATTGAAATTTTTGTATATTTTAGAACTTTGTTTTTTATATGATTTTTCTCCTTAATGCTAATGTAAATAATAAAGTTATATATTCCCAAAATTAATTTTGAATTTTTGAAATATTTTGTTTTTTTGAAATTTATGCAGAATCTATTTTATATATAGAAGTAAAAAAAAAGTATATGTATTTTTAATTAAGAAGTTTATTTGAGTAATAAAAAAATTTTAGATTTTAAGTAAAATAATTTTATTTTCTATGAAAAACTATTTTGACTTTTTTCTTCAAAATTGTAATTTTGGGATTCCAAAATATTTTAAGTACAACAAAAATCTATCAAAAATATTTCAAAAACAGATTAATTATTAAAATAAATAAATTACTATTTACCTAAATGTGCTAGATCAAGTTTTATATTGCTATAATATTTGTACAAAACTTTGGTAAATAAAGTAACTTGCTTAGCAAATGAATAATTTTTCAATTCTATAAAATTAATAAAAATAATTAAGTAAATGAAAATTAAATAATAATATTTTATTACCTTGTATTTTTAATTTTTTATTATAATCAGTTTCATATAATTGTTTGAAGTATAATGAAAGTTTATGCATTATGAAAAATATTGATCATTATGTGATATCTGTCTGGTCACTTTTGAAAAGCTGATTGAATGTTTATATGATCAGTCTTAATTGTCATGCTATCTTTTTAATAAATTAATTTTAAATTACAATAGTTAGTGAATATGATATAATTGATTCCTAACTCTCAGATAAGTATAATTTTTATATGTACCATTTTTTTTTTTGATTTTATTATATGCTAACAGAGTAAATTGACGAAAATGTGAATTTTTATTATTGCAGTTTCATATTGAACAAAGAAACATAGTTTTTTCAAACCATGAAAAAAAAAATTTTTTATTAAAAATTTTGATTGTCAGAAAACTAAAATCTAACTAACTTCGGTATTCCTAAATTAGGAAAGGGGAGATCTAATGACCTAAACCTCTAGGGTTCGTATATAATACCTGAACCCTGGGTCTAGTTTAAGTTTTCTCTAAATATTTGACCTTAAATGTCACATGAGTTAGAAATGAGTGAATCTAACAAAGAAGTTATAATGGAAACTGAATCCACCAAGGTTGACGAATTACCCTCTATAGCGTCAGAAAGCTCAATTAAAACTCATATTGAAACTGGCGTTACGCGATTACCCCGCAAGGAATGGCGTAAAATAAAAAAGAAGCAGCGTAAAAAAATCGTGCGAACAGAGGCCGCTAAATTAAGAGAACAAGCTCAGGAAAATAAAGAAGGTACAGCATTGTATGATGCTTTAGACTGTTTTACGTTGGAATTGGTCAAGATCTTAAAAATTTTTTATGGATCTACAATTTTTTAGAAGAAACAAGTGTGACATGTGGGGACATTAAAGCTGAAGAGAGAAAAAGGTATCTTTTCATAGTATTGAATCCCTAGTTTTGTTATTCTTATTATATTTATTTATTTCTAAAATTATTGAATATATTAATAATATATTATTAATTATTAGGAATGCCGAAAGAATTTTGTGGGAAGTTCGCGAAAGACATATTGAACAAATGAATTCTGAAAAAAGACAGAAACAAGAGGAAGAAGAGCGAAGAAAGAAGATAATTCAGGCAATTATTTAGGTCAATTGTTATTGATTGTTTTTAAGCAATTGGTCGAATTATTAAATAATTTTAAAAAAAAATTTATAGGAAAATTGGGAAAAAACGGTTAAAAACATTAAAACACCAAAACCAGTTAAAACCAATTCCATACCAGTTGAGAATTCAAATAATCAATTAACCCTTTCGGTATTTATAAAATATTTTTAATATCATTTTTTTTTGATAATAATTATTAATTAATTATTCATTGTTATTATTTATAAATAGAATTCGTCGCCACCAATAATTCAAGAAGAAATATCAACGAAATCAGATTATGGAACTGAGAAAGTATTGTATCCTATATATACTGCGCGTTTGTTAGCATATTTAATTTTTAGTGGCCATTCAATTATATAAATGGCATTTATTCATATATATATAATTTAGAAAATTAGACCTTATATATTTCATTATTTATTTTATTTTTGACGAATATAATAATACTTTTCATATCAGGATCAAATCAATTGCCCGTTTTATCTCAAAACTGGGGCTTGCAGATATGATGATTTATGTGGTCGTCATCATCCGTATCCTGATAAAAGTGTTACAATTCTAATCAAGAACATGTATGAGGGAATGCCAATTCAATTGGCTGATGAAGATAATGATGATAATTTGGAGGTAGGTTAATATTTTATATCCTCACAATGGTCTCTTTATTTGTCTTTTTATATTCAAAAGGAAATTATAATTATAGGGATTTTATATTTAAAGTATATTTTTTGCAGTCATTTTAACGGACGATAGTGCTACTATCTACTCTCGTATCTTTTATTTCTTTTATATCCCTTAAAATTCATATTTATATATTATGATTTCGTCCTTGACAACATATGATTATTATCTTTGGGAAAACAATTCATTATTTCATTTGGAATGAATTTTTTTTGTAGTTTGATGAAGTAGAAGCTGAACGTCATTATAGCGAATTTTTTCAAGATGTGCATTCTGAGTTTTTACAATACGGAACCATTATTCAATTTAAGGTAATTTATCACGATTTTATTTACTTATTTATTTATTTATAGTTAATCTAGTTATTCTTTTCAATGTAGGTCTGTAATAATTTCCAGATGCATCTACGTGGTAACGTATATGTACAGTATTCTAAGGAAGTAGAAGCGGAGCAAGCAATGAATTCTATGAAAAGCCGATGGTACGCTGGCAAACAGCTAGTTTGTGAATACTGTCCAGTCACAAGATGGAAACCAGCCATATGTGGTGCGAAAAATATTTTAATTGATTTGCAATTGTGAATATTTTTGGCACCATTGTTCGAAGAAACATGAAATGTATTAAGAAATTTTGTTTGAATGGTTTCCTACCATGTTTTTCATGTTATAGGATATTATGAAAGGAACAAATGCCCAAAGGGAATTCAATGTAACTTTCTACATGTCTATAGAAACCCGGGAAATTTATATGTTGAAGCTGATAAAGATTTCGAGTATTTACCAAAGAAGCCTTCAAGTACGAGAAGAACGTCACATGACGATGATCATAACAGGCATCGTAAAGATCATCGTCACCATCGCCACCATCGCCACCACCATCATAACCACTCAAGTAATCAGATTTCTTTAGGATCAGATTCAAATACAACCAATTCATCGTTTACCGAATCAATAACATCTAAAATAGCATATGTACCAGTTTCTCCTGAACATGTATAAAAGTATCTTATTATAGATAATTAAATTTATTAAGAATGCCTTTGACTTCAACTTTGTAAATATTATAATTATTGATAGGTTAAAAAAATTATTTCAATAATAAAAATTCAAGTTTTTAAAAATAATTTATTAACTGAAATTTTTAATGCCCCTAAGTTGTTGAATATCAATGCTAGAAAGTACCCTAAAGTGAATTACGCAAGAAACATTTTAGTAGAAAAATTTCTAACTGTAATATAAAAATTGATTACACAGATAAAAATAAAATAAAGATTCATTAATAAATGGTAATAGCTTAATAAATTATCAATTATTCAGGCACTTATTGTGGAGAACTTCAAATTTGTGAATTTTCTACCAGGTGAAGACATACACTTTCTTAATGGACAGCTATTGTGAAAACCAATCAACACTGCATAAAAGTTGCGAATCATTAGTTCGAACAAGCTGATGAATTACTGATGTCCGCAATGATTTCGGATATTGCGCATCTTTGAACTCGTTCTTGACCTTTCAAAAAACATGTGTTATATTATCTTTTAAATCACTCTAATGAGCGTAAAGGTGAAGAGTAAGAAAACAGGAAGTAGGTCGCGTATAGTGGGGCTAATTCACCTATAATACTTCATCCGAGATTTACTCATCAAGAGCTGTCCACACCACCACTCTGTCTGGGATTTACGCATCAATAGTAGCCCTTTCATTCTTCCTTGAGAAAAAGACATATCACCTTTTCCATTACATCTGTCCTCAATTTTTCTATCTCTGACAAAAAGTGTTGGTTCCAAGAGCTGTGATTTCTACCTTTACGATTTTACATATGGTGGGAGCAGTTTGATTGTTTCTTTGTTTAAATCCAGAAAGATATATTCTCCGAAATTAATATCTTCACGCAACTGATACTCCACAAAGGGAATGAACGACGAGTGAGTATTTTCAATATTTTTTAAATGACACTTATTTGTTTATAATAATGCTATTGCACTTTCTACTTCTGGTGACGTGTTGATGTTGTTTGCCTTGTTGGTCTTGTTGGTGTTGTTGGTCTTGTTATTATTGTTATTGTTGTCGTTATTGCAGCAGAAGTTGATGTTGTAGCTCTGATGATTTGCAAAAGCTTTTTTTTAGTAAATTTTGACTTTTGTTTTCACTGAGAATATGAAAGTAATCCCTTTGATGTTCTGACATTTTTAATTTGGTTTTATTAAGTATTGATATATTAAGATTTGTAATGCCTAAAATTTCTAAGAAAACAACTAGTAATTCACTTCTTAATATATTGTAAACTTGCAAAGCATTTTGTTAACTCTTTATAACAGATATTTAATGTAAGGAAAATCTGTTAATTATCTCCTTACATCATTGATATTAATTGGAAATTATATTAAAGATTGTATTCATATATAATTTATTTTGAAAATTCTTGATGAATCGTTTTGAAGGATTGTATAATGATTGAGAGATTATAATACCTAAGTAAAGTTAAATATGTGTAAATAATTTTGTTGAAAATTCTTTATATAATATATATAATGTATTTAATTCTGTTATCTAACTCTTCTTAACAGATATTAATGCATCAAAAAAATCTATTAATTATCTCCTTATATTTTGTTGATGCATTAAAGAAAATCTTTGCCCAAATCCCAAATTATTTTTGATATTCCAAATTACTTTTGACATCCCAAATTATTTTTAAATGAGGATATCGCTCTAATACCATTTTAACAACACGTTGTTGCTTTTTTTCAGGATCGTTGAGTAGTACAGAAATGGTTTAGATAATATAAGTGGAACATTTACCTGCGGTATAAGTAAAGTCTTTTTCTCGATGGCCTGGTTAAAAATTTGTACGAATTGAGAATGGATTTCTTCCCATTCTTTCATAAGTTCATCAAGCCATACAGTACTTAAACCACTTTTTAGTAAAATATTATGATACATTTGTCAATGAACTTGGTAGACCAGTTAATTTAACAAGTTATCAGTTAATATTTTTTTGCCAGAAGCAGTCAGAGTAAACACATGTTTTCATTTTAAATCAATTTAAATCTTGCATTGAATATCATAAAAAAAATATCTTTCAGAAAAGTGCATTAAATATGGGTTTGTTTTAGTGTTGTATAGTTTTGATTTTTGCTGGTGATAATTACGCTGTTATCTCAACTTCATGTTTTTCACATTTAATAAAGTAGAATCCAGCTTTATATCTACCTTTTATAAGTTCTTTATTATGCTTTACATTATATAATGGACATAATGTCATATCAGTGATTTTGTAATAATCAATTTTTTCATTACTAAACTTGTTATACATATTAGGATATTGCCCCATTGCTTTTTCACGAAAATTAGCATATCATTATTATTGTTATTATTATTATCGTCATTGACATTGTTGTTATTATTGTTATTAATTTTGTTGTTATTGTTATTATTATTACTGTTGTTATTATTATTATTATTATTGTTATTGCCATTATCGTTATCATCTTCATGATTGTGATAATTATGTATAGATGATGGAGACAGGGATGTTGGTGATGAAGAAGATGGTGATGTTGGTAATAAAGAAGGTGGTGATGTTGGTGGTGAGGATGATAATGTTACTGGCATTGATGATGATGATAATGTTACTGGCATTGATGATGATGATGATGATGGTATTGGTGATGATGATGGTATTGGTGATGATGGCATTACTGTATTATTTCTTTTATCCCATAAGTTATTTGCTTTATTAACGTCATCCTATAGAAATGCAAAATTGATGAGAAATATTTCACAATAGGTATAATTGTTCAAGTATAAGATGAATGGCGGATGCAAGAAGATTCCAATAGTTAAATTGTTATTAATATAAAGAAAGATAATCGATCCCTCCTCTAAGATCAATTACTCTTTACTAAAAATTTGTATTGAAAAATTCCATAAAGTTTACTAGGGCGTAGGTAATAAACGCATCCATTTCAGTACATGCAGGACTCCTACTAGGGCGTAGATAATAGGTACAAGCACCTGGCTATAGAGCTCCATCAAAGTATATTATTCCAAAAATACCTACCTTTCTACTTTTTATTAGATTTTGAGCAATATTTCGAACTTCTTGAGATATTAAATGATTATTATTGATGTTATGTAAGATATTGAAAAAGGTACGATGAGCTTCCCGTTTTTCAGCGGACTTATAATTGTCAATTACCAAGGACACATAGTGGTGAAGAGACCAATTTTCACAGGGGAAAAACTCAAAGTACTT
This sequence comes from Diversispora epigaea, assembly GCA_003547095.1. Taxonomy (NCBI): domain Eukaryota; kingdom Fungi; phylum Glomeromycota; class Glomeromycetes; order Diversisporales; family Diversisporaceae; genus Diversispora; species Diversispora epigaea. The sequence continues at coordinate 59,590 of PQFF01000257.1, read as the reverse complement.
GCTATATGGGGGTTTCAGAAGTTTCTTGAAAATAGAAAGTAATAGTATTCAAAATTAAATTTTGTTATCAAGACGCGTGTATTTATCTCATAACTCGATTATTCTAATTCATTCTGTAACACATATCATATGACAGGCTGATCATTAGGCGAAAATATTAAGTTACTGATCAGTTACACATTAGATTTATGCCGATCTTTTATTTTTCGAAATATAAAAACTTTTGCTATTTTTTGTTTTCAAAAGCCATGTTGGACAGTTAATTGCTGTAGATGAGAACCGTACACTATTAAAGTTTTGTGGCAGTTGTCGCGGGTGTACTTTCCTACATCCCACTTACGGTTCTTTTAAGGAGTTTATAGTCCTTCTCGTTAGGTACAAGACTTTTAGTTTGGTCATTACTTTACTTTTAGAAGGCACCAGTTAGTTTTTAGTTAGAACTAACAAACTAATTATTCTTCCAAGTCATTACAATTTCATTTCTTTCATTAATAATTTCATATATTAATAATTACTTTTATTAATAACTTTATTTATTAATAACTTCCTTTAATAATAAATCCTTTTATTATTAAACTTAGAACTTCCTTTATTACAGACTTCCTTTATAGATAACTTCCTTATAATTCATACTTTAGATACTTCCATTTTTTATTAAAGATATCATCTTTAATTCATTAGTACTTCCTTTATTAAATAATTTTAATAAACATTATATCAAATAAATACGATAATAAATCTCTTTAATTATTTTATTTAATATTTATTAATATTTTTATTTAATGATTACTTCCTAATAATACAATTATATTTTTATAATTATAATATTATCTTCCAACTTTCTTGAGCTTCAAAAGCTCTGAGCTAAAAAGCTGAGGAAACTAAGTCGAACAACTATCCTTTTTATAACTTTTTGGACTACTGTGCCATTACTGTGCATTAATACTATTGGTTAATATATTTACCATATAACTTACTAAATATAGAATATTTGTTATACTAATAATTAATATTAATTAATACTATGTAATAATAATTAATACTAAGTAATACTAATTAATGATAATTAATAATAATTATAAACTATTTGTGTAACTATATCACGTGAACATGTGACTTGTATTACTTACATTTTGTGTAACTCAACTATTTGACTTGCTATTTACATGTTAATAAATATTACTAATTATTGTTAATCGTTATTAAATAAATTACTATGTTAATACATATATTTTCATTTGTTATATAATTATTCTAATAAAATACAGGGTTAAATAATATAATAGTTATATGATTTGATATATTTCTGTTATGGTAATTCTATCCGGTAACACCGTTGCATTATTGGCTTTCTGGCATCAAACCTTTTCAGATAATATTATGAGTTATTTAAAAAATTTATTAACGAAACAAAACGGTATTCTATTTTTATAATAATTAAATAATAACCAAGAGAATAATTATAACAATAATTATTTTATTAAATTTATTCAATTGCGAACTTAATTATGGATTAATACAAATAATGATATAGACTTTCAACATTTTATTATATTAAAGCTAAGAAATTTATTTAAAAAATTTATTGCTATTATTATAAACAGTATTCTATTTTTATTATTTTCAATATTTATAATGGGCAAGAGAATAATTATAACAAATTATTAAATTTATTCAATTCCAAACTTGATTAAGGATTATTAATACAAATAATAAAATATATTTTCAACATTTTTTACTCCATAAAAATAGTATTTTTTCCAAGTGCTTCCTCAACAAAAGGTGTCCTATTTTTTAAATTAGAGATAATTATAAGTACATATGGGGAAGAAACCTGATATTATGGGCTTGCTGAAACAAAATGGAAAAAATATAGAGTTTATGTATACAGAGTTTTCACGCATCATCTGTAGTAATTCAAAAAAAAAGATGATGACGAAGTGAAATTGTGGAGAGAAACTTTAGAGGAGCGAGCTTCATAGGTTTGTCATGTAGACTTACTATTTAGACAATTTTTACGATTTTAATGATTAGTAACCAGTTTGGGTTGTAGGAATTCAGGTTGCTGGCACAGACATGCGATTAAATATTCTTGTAAAAGATTCAGCTGATATACCACGATATTTTCACCTTAATCATGCCGAAATCCTATTATCTCCACACACATTGCATACCAAATCTCTAGTTCGTCTATTATTAACCTTAAAAAATGTTATACTCATAAATAAAAGTTTGTTAGTACAAGCATTGGAACAAGCTAATTCACATCCACTCCCAAAATGTTAGTCCAAGCCCTACTAGTATCTTTATTTGTATTTTTATCATATATATCAATAAAGAATTTTTCCGGTTAGAATATATCAAATTTTTCGTGTGATGTGATTATTTGAATATTATATTTATTAGAAGAACAGAATTCCAAGCTTATAGCGGAGATTACTAATCTTAAAAAAGAGAAAACAAATTATAGAAGAAAGTGCTAAGCGTGAAGCTAAAAATATAGAGCTTAGGTCCAAGGTGACTAAATTAGAATGTGATATTGAGGAATCAGGCAAAAAGTACCCTGCTTCGCAGAAAAGTAAAACCAAACCGTTATTAATGCACCGGATGCACCTTCTATAGAGGATATTCCACAGTTCTCAGCTTGTTCCAAATTACTAGTAAATACCCAGATCCAAAAGGACGACCCTAAAGTATTATCATCCATTTCGCCAATTATCGAGAGCGGGTATTACTATGATTATGATTTAAGTAACGGGAAGAAAAGTTATAAAAAAATCGAATCACTTGGAAGAGGCCAATTTTAAGAAATGAACACGTTAAAAATGTCGCGTTGTTAAGATTGACATATGCTCACGTGAAAGCAGGCTTATTTTGATTCTGGAAATGAGATGCTTTCTAACAAAGACACCATACTCCCTCTAATGTAGGGCTAATAGTTTGAATCCAAGCTAATTGGTTCATTAAAGACGAAACGCTGGATGCCATGTGAGATCATGGTTATCCTAATAAAGGAGGTGTATGGACGTTGTCCTTCTTGTAAGACTAATACACCTGGTTAAGTGGAACGTTGGATGCAATACCTATCCTAATAAGCGGGGGCACGTAGTTTTGTAAATATATCATTTAATATATACTCGATCATTAGCACCTACGAAACAAGAAGGTTATAATTCATTATATTTTATTTCGCACTTTGTGCCTGAAAATCTTTATTAATAGCAATATTGGATTCGTTCGGAAGAAGCAAGGCTTCGAATTTCTGATTCACCTGCAATCAAGATTTTTTTTATTAATAAATTTAATCGATTTTTATGTGTCAGAGACACTAGCTCTACTATTGAGCATAACAATGAAACTATGCATTTCTCGGCCCAATCTTTACCTGAGGAATTCGGAGATAAATAAGTGGAAGATGATGAAGCTTCACTTTGTTGATCGGATTCTCTTCTATCCATACTTTGGATAAGGGTATATCGTTGATTAATTTCGTCTTGGAGCAATGTGATGGCCCTATTGATCAATTCGAATTCAGTTGCAATTCTATTAAAATTATTATGGTAGGTTTCTAGAATTCTTTCAGTCTCATTAACTTTCACGGCCTGGGCTTCCTCTACGTAATTAGCATCACGAGAATCAGTTTTTGCGATTTCTTTGGTAAGTCTATCATTGGCTTTGATTTTGCCGATTTCTGCGGTAAGATTGGTGAGCTTTTGTACAAAAAGAAATATGTGACAACGATCCCCACAAACAGTGGGAATATCGTCACGAGAAAAAAAACAAAGTGATTAAAGCCATAAATGGCATATTTTCTGAGACGTTAAATGGATGCATATATGCAAAGAAAATCTGATATTAATCGTGGGGAATGTGTGGACAGATATCTTATTTAAGCAAAGTAAATTGAATTTGACGGGTTTATTTTTTTTATCCGCAAAATTTTATTAATTGTCTCGTGATGCTTTATCTTTATTTGCAAAAGGATGGAGACGGCAAAAAGAAATCACATCTTTTATAGGGAATATATTGATCAGCATTATATGTATCTGACACTAGCTCCGCTATTACAAGTAAAGCGCTGGAATTTATAGAAACAATTTTAGCACTTTGTACTATCTCCGCTAATCAGGCCTTAGGGCGACTCGATGAGTCATAAATTGTATATAAACTTTTCGGTACATGAAGAGTGTGTATAAAATATGGTTAATTGGAATACTCGACACTCTGTAAATTGTAACTTTATTTATAGTGTGAATCCGATACCATCGTGAATTTGTGGTCAATTAAACCGAAATTCTGCCAATTTATCCGAAATAAAGTTTATTCTGCTGTCATTAGCCCGTGCACGATTACCGTAAAGTTCCGCATACAATACCCGCCCGAGTAGTATACCCCCCTAGTATAGTACCCGGATACAATTCATGGGGTGCACTCTTGGTGGGATGTAACGTACCCGGGTATTTTACATGGCCTTATAGTTATAATTCAGAATCAATAAAAAATGCATTTTTTATCAAAAAAAAAAAATTATTTTTATCAAAAAAATTTTATTATTATTTATTTATTATAATTTTATTGTTATTATTATTATTACCGGTATTATTATTTATTATTATTTATTATTATTATTATTATTATTATTATTATTATTATTATTATTANATTACCGTAAAGTTCCGCATACAATACCCGCCCGAGTAGTATACCCCCCTAGTATAGTACCCGGATACAATTCATGGGGTGCACTCTTGGTGGGATGTAACGTACCCGGGTATTTTACATGGCCTTATAGTTATAATTCAGAATCAATAAAAAATGCATTTTTTATCAAAAAAAAAAAATTATTTTTATCAAAAAAATTTTATTATTATTTATTTATTATAATTTTATTGTTATTATTATTATTACCGGTATTATTATTTATTATTATTTATTATTATTATTATTATTATTATTATTATTATTATTATTATTATTATTATTATATTATATTATTATTATTATTTAATTCCTTTAATTCCATAAATTCGTAAAATCAAATAATTCATCATAATAATTATCTGCTTCAATATTATTTTCCCCATCACCATTATCTATTTCTATATTATTTTCTTTATCACTTTCATTTGTATTATCAGGAGTTAAGTCTATTATTTCATTATTTTCACTTTCATTTTCATATTCATTATTTTCGTATTCATTATTTTCACTATTATTCTCCTCTTCAGAATTATTTAATAAATCATTATTTATATATACATAATCTCCACCTCTTGACGTTTTTCCATCAATCCATTCATAATCAAAAATGTATTTGTCTTCCGTTCCATCTCGCGAATTTGATATACCACAGCATTTAAATGAACGTTGTATAAGTTTATCATCGATTTTTTCCCACGAATCTTGAACTCATTTAGCTACCAAATTATATGCAGGACGTTGTATTCGGCCAGTTGGCGTAAGATTTTTAATTTCTTCTGCCATCCAATTATTATAATATTGGCGATACTATAAAAAAATAATAAAATTAAATAATGTAATAAATAATTTTAATTTTTAACAACTTAATAAATAATTTCAAATTTATTTTTTTAAAAAAATTTAAAAAAGAATTTAAATATATTGTACCTTATTTTTAAATGATTTATTTATACAAACATCAAGTGGTTGTAATTTACTTGTCAAACCACCAGGGATAACAGCCAAATTTGTATTTTTTTTCATCAAATCTATGCTTTACAGGATCTGTCAAATGGCCACGGAATGAATCTAATACAAGTAATGATCGAGGATCAATAGATCTTGTTGCACGTTGATTCCAAATATTTTCAATCCACCAAATCATTTCATCTGAATTCATATATCCCTCGCGATTTGCTCGTATTACAACACCTGATGGAAAGGTTTGTCGTGGAACATTTACAAGCTTAAAGATTATCAAAGGTGGTAATTTTTCACCATTTGCCATACAACAAAGAACAACTGTAAAATTAGATTTTTCGTGACCTGTAGTACGTATACTAACTGTACTAGCACCAGTTTCTTCAACTGTCATATTATTGGGCATATCAAAAGATAATGGTGTCTCATCCATATTTTCAATTAATTCTAAAGGATAATCATATTGAATACGGCGATAAAGAATAAAATTTAAAAATTCATGTTGTTTTTCAATCAAATCTTCTGGTAATCTTTGTGATACTGTTGTACAGTGGCGATTACTAAGCTTGTAACAGCGCATAAATCCCTCTAACCATTTTTCACCCCACTTGCATTCAGAAATATTTTGATAAAGTGCAATATATTGTAATTTTCTTGCAAAAGATTTTGCTTTTTCACGAATCATATGACGTGTAACAACTTTTTGTTGAGTTCGCAAAGCTTTAACCCATGTAAAAAGTTCCTTTTCTAATATTGGATATCAGGGTTTATTACCTACATTAAGACGCTTAACATGTGGTCTTGCTAGTAACAACTGTCCTTTTTTTTGAATCCAATCTCTTAATTGTTTAGGTTGGATATTAAATTTTTCAGCTGTATTTCGTTTAGATACTTGAGAACTTTTTTCATAAAAAGTTATTATTGCTAATTTTTCACGGGCGTTCCAACTTCTTTTTTTTTTTTTGTAACTGAAGCACGTTTTAAAAGGGTGGAGTTACTGCGAACCATTTTTGAAAAAGAGTTTATTAAAGTTATGCATCACGACGCGTACAAGCATTTATATAAGGAAACTAAAATTGTATCCACCGTATACAATACCCTCCAAACATAAACCCCCAATTTAAAATACCCCCCTCCATACAACGTACCCACCGGGGTACAATTCATGTAACTGAGAGGTGGGGTGTAAGATACCCCGGGTATTGTATGCGGAACTTTACGGTAATTTGATCAGCTAATACCACGTTAACCCTTCATGATCGAGAACGTACAACGTAAAAAATAGATAATCTAAGTCGCGCTTTAATATGTCAATTAAAAAATTTACTTACCTTAAGATCAGGAGAGATAATTAATTTATTTCTTGTGGGATTTTTGCTTTTTTACAGGATAATGAGCCAGGTTATTCTGTTTCTAGTTTACGTCAAAATAAGAGCAAGTATTCTATGAATTCGGATACTAACTCCGATTCTGACACTTCTAATACTAGTACTTCTTATTCCTCCAATTCAGGTCCGGAAGGCGTATGTAAGGCCACGACTTTAGCCACGCCGACTCTGTTTTCTTTCTATGCCTCAGTTCATTCTCAATATTACAAAGTCTTTCAAAAATTCCATACTCTATATCATTTTCTATATAATAAACTGACTTCCAAATATTATTGAGNCCCACCGGGGTACAATTCATGTAACTGAGAGGTGGGGTGTAAGATACCCCGGGTATTGTATGCGGAACTTTACGGTAATTTGATCAGCTAATACCACGTTAACCCTTCATGATCGAGAACGTACAACGTAAAAAATAGATAATCTAAGTCGCGCTTTAATATGTCAATTAAAAAATTTACTTACCTTAAGATCAGGAGAGATAATTAATTTATTTCTTGTGGGATTTTTGCTTTTTTACAGGATAATGAGCCAGGTTATTCTGTTTCTAGTTTACGTCAAAATAAGAGCAAGTATTCTATGAATTCGGATACTAACTCCGATTCTGACACTTCTAATACTAGTACTTCTTATTCCTCCAATTCAGGTCCGGAAGGCGTATGTAAGGCCACGACTTTAGCCACGCCGACTCTGTTTTCTTTCTATGCCTCAGTTCATTCTCAATATTACAAAGTCTTTCAAAAATTCCATACTCTATATCATTTTCTATATAATAAACTGACTTCCAAATATTATTGAGGTGCGTTTTGACCATCACCTTAGGATATTTCTTAATCCTACTGGCTCCGTTATGTGAACTTTTTTAGGTTGGTTTTCCTAGCCGCTTTCCATTCTCCACTACTAAATGCAATTACTTATAACCCACGATGAATGGTCGGGAATAAATTCACCCATTTCTCTGATATAATTATTGAATTCAGAAATAAAATCTGTCTTGTCTAATGTACCGGTTATAACTGGCAATGCTAATCAGATTCCTCACTGAATTCATTAAGATAACCTACGTATTCAAGATCTTGTGGGTCATTAGGCAATTCTATTAAACTTAAAATTTGTGGAAGTTTAAATATGTCAGATTTTATGAATCTATGTAATAATGGTATTTTATTATTTACATCTGGTAAATTGTTTACGAATTGCTGAAGTATTTTTTTCTATCCAGTATCTAACTGTTTTGTATTCCATTCTCTTTTAATATCTACAAAAAGGTCTCTCCAATCATCCCATTGAGGACTCATTGTACTCTTTCCTATATTCAAGATTATATTCATTCACTATTGTTAAGTATATATGGAATACATAATAAAAAATTACTTACTCTCCTTTAAAGATACCTGTTGTAATTATTTGCAAGAGTTGCAACCAGTTGCAACTAATTATGCCATAAGGAAAAATGAATTGCAACACTTTTTTTAAATTATAACAGGTATTACTACTCTCCTTATCTTATTCAACAAAACTTTCCAATGTGCTTAGTTTTATTACTAACTCACACATGTTGAATGATCAAAAATCAGCAAAATTTTGATACAAATTAGTCACAAATTGGTCAAGAATTGGCTGCTTATTTGCATATTGCCATGCCTATTTACAAATCTCCTTGCCTATTTGTATATTATTTACAAATATTCCTGCTTATTTACATATCTTCCTGTCTATTTGTGCTAAAAGTCTTTCTTCATTTAACCAGTGTTACACATGTCAAATAATTAAAATTTTGATGTAAATCAGTTACAAATTAATTAAAAATTGGTCAAAAATCAGCTGTCTATTTGTATATTGATTTATATATCATTTACAAATTTTTCTATTTATTTATATATTATTCACAAATCACTGGTCTAATTTTTAAAATTCACAACATATCAGATACCTGATAGGTATAGTTATTTTGTCAAAATTTATATACCTATTAGATTCACTGGTCAAATGAAAAAAAATAGGATGGTTTATTATGAATGGGATTCTGATTAATAGCTAAATTTGCTAAAATTTATTAAATGTAAGTAGTCGATTTTTTCTGATTTATGAATAGGAATTTCCAATTTATGAATTTGCACAAATAGGATTTTGATTTATGTATATTTGTGTCATCGATTATATTGGTCATATATCAAACATTAATGTTTTGATTTTTTTTTCAAATTTATTATAGTCTTATTGAATGTTCGATTTATTTATTTTTTTATCAAGTACATATCATTTATATATTAATTATAAATATTACTGTATATCAGATACAGTATATTTCTATATATCAGATATTTTTATTCTATCTGTTAAATATAAAGCTTCTCATAAGTTGAATCGAACCTAAAAATTTAGGCTTAGTTATACTTATATACTAAATTATTTTGGAATCCTGAAATTGCAATTTTAGGAAAAAAAGTTGAAATAATTTTTTATAAAAGACAAAATTATTTTACTTAAAACCCGAAATTTTTTGATCATTCAAATAAATTTCTTGATTAAAGATACATATAACTAAGTACTTTTTTTACTTTCATATATAAAATAGATTCTGCATAAATTTCAAAAAGATAAAATATCTCAAAAATTCAAAATTAATTTTAGAAACATATATAGATTTTGTTCAAGCCTAAGTTCTATTAATTAGATTCAAATCAAGTCGAGTTTTGTTTATATAGATTCACAAGCTTTATAATAGACTTGTGAGTTTTGAGATAGGCTCGTAAGCCTTAAAATAAACTTGTGAGCCTTAAGATAAGCTTATAAGTTTTGAGATAAATTCACGAGTCTTGAAGTAGGTTCGTGAACTTTGAGATAAGCTTGCGAGTCTTAAGATAAACTTGCAAGCTTTGAAATAGGCTTGTAATCTTTGAAATAAGCTTATTAACTTTGAAGTAAGTTCACAAATCTTGAAGTAAGCTCGTAAACCTTGAGGTAAACTTATACATGTCATCAAAACTAATTTGGCCTTGACTCAACTCTTAAAATTTCAATTTTTAATTGTGTCTGACTCAACTAATTGCGTCAGTTACTAGTAAAAATCAAAATTTGCCTTGACTCAACTCCAATTTTTCTTAATTTTAATTGCGTCTGACTCAATTCAATAGTTTTGACGACATGTATAAGGTAAACTCACAAGTCTTATAGTAAACTTATTCTTTAAATTGTTTTACAAACAAATTTACCATATTTTATAAAAATTAATATAAATCCTTTAATAATTTTTTTAAATATTAATCAATTATTTTGTAATTTTGTATAGACAATAATTATATATTTTTATTTAAAATTTTAAAATTTAATAAAAATATCATATGTATAAAAAAAAATCAAAAATAAAATACTTGAATTTTTTTATTTTAAAATTTTAAAAATAATTGCTATATATATAAATCTTTTATTTACTAACACTGGTTGAAAATTTATAAAACCTACACCTATCGGGTACCAGATAGGTGTAGTATCCGTGCTGTTGACCAGGATTCACCTTCAAAGAAATCAGGGTAACAGACAACTAATAGCAGGGAAAACAAAATATAAAGATCACATAGCAATTATACGTGATGTGCTAAAGTTGCAAGGGTTTTATATTAAAAAGAAATATAAAGAATGAAGGTTTTATAATTGGGAATTTATTCGAAAGAGGTTTTAGGGTGAGATTTTATAAATGTATTCACTAAGAATACTAACAACTTAACAAATATTCACTAAGAATTCAAATTACACAATCATTTATTAATAACATAGGAATCCTATCCTAATTAACATTAATTTACTGAGTTATTTCCCAACTCAGGAGTTAACTTACAAGTTCAACTAAGTTCAACTAAAAGGAAAACTCATCCTTTAAATACATGTTAATTTATATTCTAATTTATGTTCCCATCTATGTCAAATGTATGTTCCATCTAGTGATCCTAATTATGTTCTCATGTATGTTCCATCTAATGATCCTAATTATGTTCTAGATTATGATCTGTACTATGTTCTAGATTATGATCTGTACTATGTTCTAGATTATAATCTGTACTATGTTCTAGATTATGATCTGTACTATATTCTAGATTATGATCTGTACTATGTTCTAGATTATGATCTGTATTATGTTCTAGATTATAATCTGTACTATATTCTAGATTATGATCTGTACTATGTTCTAGATTATGATCTGTA